>CABFVX010002788.1:0-43770 GCA_902151425.1 Timema shepardi | reverse complement strand
ATATATATATATATATATATATATATATATATATACACATACATACATACCGTATCGAAAAAACCTTGCACACACCATTCCTAAATATATGATGAGTTTAAAGAGAAAAGAAAACGTGTTTCGTAGAAAAATATATATCATATCGTGGCTTTCTGACGGCCACGTTCACGAAGAAAAGAAGTCTTTCGTGTCGTGCATACTTGAGAAGTTGGACCGGGTTTGTTCGGACGCTCCATAGTCTTCCGCCCCCCTTTTTCAACCCCCTTGTCAACCCTTCAAGTATTCATTGTTTCACATCAATAAGTTACACGGTTCGTAATTACAGAGGAACTCACACTTCCCAACGTTTTACACGAATATAAGTTTCACTCCCCCACCCTTCCCTCCACCCTGACTGATACGTCACTCTGGAATATAATGTCACATGTTTCTTTAATTGAATGTCTTGTCTGACGGGGAAGTTTTATAATAAGTTCTATCTTATTCAATTAATGCAGTTTTAGTAAGATCAGGGGCGAACTGCAGGCATTATACCCGGGTCATTATGATTGTTTCACCATCTTGTCATAGAAATACATGCACGTATTTTGATATATATATATATATATATATATATATATATATCATAGTAATAAAAAAAATGAGAGTGTAACTAATAATTTAGCCACACAGTGTAATAAGATTTTATGTATATATTTACACATAAAACACATGCATGTATTTTGATATATATATATATATATATACATATATATATATATATCATAATACGTGCATGTGTTTTATGTGTAAATATATACATAAAATCTTATTACACAGTGTAAAATAAGATTTTATGTATATATTTACACATAAAACACATGCACGTATTTTGATATATATATACATACATACATATATATATCATAATACGTGCATGTGTTTTATGTGTAAATATATACATAAAATCTTATTACACTGTGTGGCTAAATTATTAGTTACACTCTCATTTTTATCCTTATTTAAGATTCAGCCAATTATTATACTCAATTAATGTATTTATTTATTTCTACACATCTTTTGGTATTTTAATGTCAGCATTGTTGGCAACACTGAGATATGGCATTAGTGGGTTATAGAAGGGATATATCCGTCATTCGGACGTGAAATGCCACACATTGCATTAGTGAGGTTATGTAGGAAAACTATGTTTATAACAGTAAAAAATGCTATTAAGTGTTTTTTTTAATCATTGGACATACCTTATAACGTTAAAAAGTAAACATCTCTATAGTTTCAGCTGTTTATATTTGGAAAAACAAAATATGTCCTTGGAATGCCCTTGGAAAATTATCTCAGAAGTTTCTGCACTGTTTAAGAATTACAACCACCCCAGAAGAAAGATTGCAGCCGTTACAAATCTTTTCATGATTCCAGTGAGCCGAATCAAGGCTTAACTTGAACAAAATATGCCTTTAGGAAGCAAGATATCTGGTAAATGTGGAAGGTTACTTTATCCTCGGGGAGAACACAAAATTCATGACATTTGCCTAGATTTCAGAATCTCATAGAAGTAAATAGTGAATATTTCCCATCTAAATCTATGTATGTATGAATGTTTCTGCCCCAAACAACCTCAATTATTTGACAAGAAACGTGTATATTAATTATTAATATGTAACTTAATAAAATATCAAGATAACTCTTCAATATGAATTACTGAACAGCTTCTATATAGCACATTAAGTGTGTGGACATTTGCAGTTAATTAATTATTTATATTATTTATAGTGGCGTAGTTGGCTAACGCGCTAGTCGTGTTGAGCTCAACTGCTTAGGTTCGAATCTCGGTCGGGTGAACTAGGGGTGGTTTTCCCTAAATGGTTTTCCACTCTCCCTCCACGCAAATGCGGGTACACTTCCTCTAATTCAACCTTCCCAATTCCTAATCCATTAGAGTAATTAGTACTTAAAGCGTATAACCCGAACGGGTAGTAAGACGCGGTGCTAAATATTATTATTATTATATTATTTATGAGTTAGATTATCTCTCAGCTCTGGCGGAATAGCTGAAGAATGGCATCGGTAATGAGACAATTGTCATGAGTACTCAGAGTATCAATAATTCCCGAGCCGAATAAAATAGAAAGTTCACTCCTATTAGCACTCAAATACCCTTTAAAATCTTATGACCGGCCGATGACCACAACCGTTGAAGAGGGAGATACACATTTCCGTTGCACTTTTGACTAGAGATAAAATCCGTCCAGTTTGTGGTTATGGAAGGGGTGGTTTGAGGGTGGGGGTAACGAGGGGATCTATTTAATTTTCAAGTAGCATTCAAAGCTATTATTGGAGCGTGATTTGGTGCACTGACCGTAACGAAACCACAATAATGCAAAGTCACTTTACTAATGGAAATGAGGGAGAGAGTGGCTTAAACAACCAATACCAGATGGACTTTTATTTCTTTAGATTATGGTCCACTTAACAACCCCCTTCTACGCCCCATCCCCCACTTCCTCTTCGTAGGTAAAATAATAATATGCTACTGTTTCCTGCCAATCACAACACAGGATTAATTTGGTTAAGTACTGTACGTTGGTTTCACTGATACTTAATACTTATGGAAAGTATTGATTAAAATTAATCACTCATTTGGTCATAAGTTTTAAGGTGCCAGGTTTTCAAAATACTGAATTGTTGATTACGAAGAGTTAAAGGTTCAAATTTGGTCTAAATATATTGAGCTATTTTTGGTTTACATGGGTCTTATAGTTATAATTTTTCAATCCTCTCTTTATGCTTATGTAGGTGCAATTAATTTTAACAGCCTTTGTCGTTACTGACCACTAATGTGATTTAATGGTCATTTAAACTGGCTAACGATCCAGAGGAACCGGGATGGATCCTAAACGCCCCCGGATTTTCTGTGAAGCAATTTGTCTGTAACGGGGTCAACTCAGCCTCATGAGGACAAAGGATCCGGTCTAGAAAACTGAGATTAAAGGTAGGAAGTTACACCATGCTAGCCACATGATACCCTTTATCCGCAAAAATTTGGCACCATATTCGCCAACAGGGTGTGGTGGATCTGTTGGTATGGCATGACTTTGGGTTGACGCCATGACGTTTTTTTCTCTTGTTCGTACCCATTAGATTCAGCCGTTAGTAGTCATGTTGATCATCGAAACGCAATGATGTAGACAAGTCTGTTTTGTTTGTTAGCTTACTTGAATTATTTGCTCGTAAAACAATTAAATATTATGGTGATCACTTACTGTAGCGCTGAGACGTGGTTGCAAAAGTCTAGGAAATCCCACGTTATTTAAGAAGTGATTTGTTATTTCAAAAGAAGATCCCCATAAAACGGGAGTTAACTGTCTTTACAAGATTAAAAACCCTAAATTTTTAGTTTTAAAGCTAAACAAAAAATATGAAAAGGGGAAATTGGCTCATTTTTTACGAAACACGAAATGTCACATTATTGAATTTAGAGTATATGGTTATAAAAATATATACGTCCTTGCTCAAACCAAATATAACTTTTAATTTCTCGCTATCTTACAGTTGGAGAAAGAATAGTGATCGTCCAAAAAATCTAACTCGAGATTTTGATGAATCTTGACGTTTCATGATCCTCCGAATCCAAAAATGTGATTTTGGACTTTCCGTCTGTCTGTCTATACCTCCAACTAGAGCCTAAACTATTTTGCTGATTGGGCTAAGACTTGGTATCTAGGGTTTTAATAAGGATGCCCCGAGGGGTTTTCAAAATTGTATATCTAATCCTGAAATTAAGGGCAGTTTACTGAAGGGCAAAGAGAGAACGGCTATAACGATTTTGATTAAATTTAATTTCTAAACATTTATAAATAATATAAACAAAATGGTTTCTCTCAATATTTCGGCAGAATGGCTTTAAGGGCTCCGGTCTAATGCGTAAATTATATTATTTTAAATATCTCCTAAATTATTTGAGACATGAAATTACTTATCGTTACAAATATGTAGGTCTCTTTATAATACAAATATTTTATAAGAAGAATATTTTTATAAAACTAATAACTTTCAAGCTATACGCAGACATATATATATATATTTAACTTTTCGAACACAAAAGGTAAAAGTATTGCAACCGCAAAAGAAAATCTAACCTGAAATGTTGATGGATGACGTCTCAAGACCCCCAAACCCTAAAAAGTGGTCTTTGCAATGACGTCTGTCTGTGTGTCTGTTTAAACTTAAAATTAAGAGTAGTTCAAGAAAGGGCGAAAAAATTAAATCAATTTTCTCAAAATCGACTCTAACGATTTTGATTAAATTTCGTATCTAGTTTTTGATTAAGATCATAAATAAACTGGCTATTTTAATTTTATCATGCCAATGACTTTTAGGGTACCTTACAGAAGCAGAAACTTCCGTATCTACGCAACTATTTGAGACACTAAATAACTTATCATTGGAAAATTGTAGGAGTATTAAAAAAACATTTTCAATGATTTTTTTTATAAATACAACACTTTCCGAGTTATTAGCAAATATATTAATACAATTTTGTAAGCTTTAGTTGTAAATAGATACTACTTAAGTTTTAACGCAATAATTCTCCAATGCCATAGAGTAAATAAATATAAGCAAGTCTCTAAAAGTTTATATTGTTTTTACTTAAACCCCTTAGAAGAAATGTTTGTACAACAATTATCTATATCCATTTTAGACTCAATAGTTAATATTTACATTTTTTATTGGTCAAAATTTATAAATGAGGAATTCAATAGCAATGCGATAGCATGAAGATTTGCAACACCTAATAAAATGTCAAAAATTTTAACTGGATGTTGAAATTTTAATACGAAGTGTTGACCCTTGTGGACCCAACATGATCTTTTTGATCGCTCCAAACATACAAATGAGGACATTAATTCTTTAAAAACAAAATTATAAAATTTAAAACCTGGACTAAAAAAAGTTTTACATAAGTATATTTCAATTTATTCTTGGGTTTGCTAGTGTATATTATTTCGTTTCATATATATTAAGAATTTTGAGTAAATATTTCCATTTTCAAATATTAGAGCGAGAAAGTCCATTCGGAGCTCCATACCATTTATTTTAACAAAATGAAAACAATTAAAATAATGATAATAATAATTATTGAGAATTATTTTAGTGGTTATAGTGTTTCTTAATTCCCATTCTTGCAATAAATTCAACATTATAAAGATATTTTTCTTCGGATAGAAGGTGTCTACGCTATATTACATTTCTAGTAGATAAATATACATTACATTATAGAGTTCTTAAATCTATTGAATAATACTAGCCTGATTCAATGACTGAAAGGTCTAAGGAGTCAAACTCGTGTTAGACTGGCCTGCTGAAGACTGGGAGAGAATTGGGTTTGAATCTCAGATGGGTCTACTAAGTTTGTTCCTAAATGGTTTCCTCCCCTACTTCCATGCAAATGCGAGTATATTACTTCCAAAGTGTTTCTTTCCTCATAACTAACCCATTAAATAATTATCATATATGCGTATGAACTGAACATGTATTAAAAAGCGGGGATTAAAAAAGAATAATCCCTAAAACTAACGATATTATTAATAAAAAAATTGTTTCTACATCTGATATAGTTTTTTTAGCGCCACGTCTTACTAACCATTCGGGGTGTACGCTTATATATTAATTACACTAATGGGTCAGGGATGAGGCAGGTTGAATTTAGTGGAAGTGTATCCATATTTGCGTAGAGGGAGAGAGTGGGAGCCAATTTAGGAATAAACACCCCCAGTACACCAAACTGGGAAATGAACCCCGATCTCCCTATCATTGGCAGTCAAGTTTGTTTTGAGGGCGATGCATTAGAGCTGGGGTTCACAAATCTTTTTTTGACCGAAGGAGCCCTTAAACCATAAAAATATGTGCTGGAGCCCCCATACAATTTATGCACTAATTTTATGAATATTAAATAATAACAGTTAAATTTTACAAGTATAAAACCAACGAAAAATTTCACATGCTCTTACTGTTCCGCCTTTAGCAAATAAATGTCCTATATTCAGTTTTGAAAAAATTGTGAACACTAATTAATGATGTTGCTTTATAGTGTTACAAACCATTAAAGAATATTCTAAGATTTCCCCACGGAGCCGCAGATAACTGTGACGGGGCCCTTGGGCTTCGCGGAGAACAGTTTGAATAACGCTGCATCAAAGAACGCGGCCGCCGAATAGAGTTATGCCCCCTTTCAATTTTATATCAAGAGACCGTCTCAAGAACGTTAGAATGATAAATCAATACAAGTTTAGAGCCCGCTTCGGTGGCCACGTGGTTTAAGGCGCCCCTCTCGCAATAGACTAGGTGGTCAATGATGGGGATATCAAGGTTAGAAACGGTCGGGTACACTGAGGATGGTTTTCCTTAAGTAGTTTTCCAACATATATGTATACGTATACGTCCATGAAAATGTGGGTACACTGCTTCTAAATTCAACTTTACTCATCCCTAATACATTAGTGTAGTTAGTAAATGACCGTATAATCCGAACGGATAGTAAAAGTTAGGGCTAATTTTTTTTTTTTCCTTCAACCAGAGAACGTATCGACCAAGTGCGGTCTTCTACGTTCTTAACTTGACCACAGTGGTATTGGAATAGGTTTATTAGTATCTTAAAATAATTATTTTCAATTTTATTGTATTTTTTTAGATATGGTAAAAGACTAAATCCAATTTTTTTCTAAAGTAGACTACATAAAATCTCACCTTGATACGATGCTTGGTTCAATCTTTACTACCTCCCTAAGTCAGGTGCTATCCGGGGGAGGGGGGTGGACAGGCTCTTTAAGTCCCCCTAGTGGCCAAATCAAGCTCGGTATGTGGAAATATATGTTTCATGCATGACGAGTGTCCATTGTTTCAATTAGAGCTGTCCATACGGAGTAAAATAACACGTGGGTGGAAGGAGGAATATATGATATTAATGGGTGGTAGGTGAAAAGGGGTAAGGGTTGGGGGGGGGGGCTGTAAGTCATTGAGGTCTGGGACCTCGAACATGACTCAATCTGGGGCACCTGCTCCCCCTGCACTGTCCACGCTTTGCGGCACAGATGGCAAAACTCCGTTTACCACTTCCGGTGCACCGGACTGGACCTACCTGCTCACACATGCTAGGGAATACACGCTCCACAAATATCCCACTTCTTCCGAACGGGATTAAAACTAAAAAAAAACCAATAATAATAATAATTAGCACCGCGTCTTACTACCCATCGGGTTATACGCTTTAAGTACTAATTACTCTAATGGATTAGGAATTGGGAAGGTTGAATTAGGGGAAGTGAACCCGCATTTGCGTGGAGGGAGAGTGGAAAACCATTTAGGAAAAACCACCCCCAGTTCACCCGACCGAGATTCGAACCTCGATCTCCCCGTCCTCAGCGGTTGAGCTCAACACGACAAGCGCGTTAGCCAACTACGCCACCAAGGCGAGTAAAAAAAAAACACACAACACACATCGGTGGTCAGTCGGCATAAATGTCAGGCTCATTTATATTCCTCCATACTATGACATAATTAAAATCAATTAAAAAGTTCATCGGTGCTCCTGTGGACAAGGCGCTAGTATCATCTCGTCTGGTTGACCCGTGATGTGGAGGTCAAGGTTCCAATCTTGGTTGAGTGTACAGAGGTGGCTTGCACTAGACGGAATTTCCCTCCACTTCGCGCAAATCAAGGTACATTTACATTCAATTCTACCTTCTTTAGTAATAATTAGTATAAATATGCTCTCAGCACCGAGAAGTATTAAGACGCAGAACACGTATAAATTAAACATGTATACAAATTATAGAGTATATATATATATACAGTATGCATATATATAAAATATATGTTCAATCTATAGGGCCTAGTATACATAAATAGATGTAAAGTGTTAAAGATAATTCTAGCTCTGTGATAAGAAAAACAATATGTTGGAAAACCTTTTAGATTTTGGTAAGGTGAGTGCCAATTAATCTTATCTAGTGGATTATAAGTGATTATGAATTATTAAACGTTTAAAATAGTTGCTTTACAATATTTTATTCCATGTGAGAATTATTTGAAAGTATTCTTGGACCAAAAAGGAAATACAAAAGGTATAAGACTAATTAAATTTAAACAAAACAGAGAACATTAAATAGATTTAAAAAAAATCTTATCCTAGGTAAGTTATTTACTGTGGTAATTATATAATACAAGTCCGGCACCTTAGTCCAGTCGGTAGATTGTCTGCCTATTGAGCTATAGGTCCCGAGTTCGATTTACGGCAGGGCTGGAAATTTATCATTAATGAAAATATGGGTTCATCCCTTTACATTGATAAATTAACAGCCGGGGACTGGATGTTGGGCCTGTTCTCATCTTAAGCTAGAGTATAAGGCATATTAAGCTACGACAGGCCTAGACCACCGGTAGTGGAAAATATATGGCTTGAAAAAAAACTGAACCAGGCCACAGGCTGGAAATAGTAATGGATGTAATGTATGCCATACGAATTGATAAGGTAGACCGCTTTGATGGTCGAATGGTTTAATGTAGGGTCCACAAAACCTTATAGACCGAAGTATCCCTTGCACCAGAACAAAAATACAAACTGTACCCATCATAAAATTTTTACACTAATACTATGAACATCCAATAATTACAACAGCTTAACAACACGCATAAAAGAATAAAGTAAACAGAAAACATCACATGCTATAGATGTGTCTTTCACAAATGTCCTTTATTCAGACTTGAAAAAAAATTGGTACTACAAAAGGTATTTCTTAGCTTGAAAAACCAATAAAGAAAATTCTAAAATTGTCTCATGGATCCTGAGATAAGTATGATGGAGCCCAGTTTCAAAAACGCTGGTCTAAAGCGTCTCTCTCACAATAGACTGGACTGCCGATGACGGGAAGTTTACTGAGGGTGGTTTTTTCCTAAAGGTTTTCCACACTCTCTCAACTAAAATGCGAGTACACTTCCTCTAAGTTCCATCTTCCTCATCCCTATCAAATTAGCGTAATTATTACAGATACGTATAGTCAGAACATTTAGTAGGACGTGGTGGCAAAAAAAAATAATGTAAAGAGTTTAATTAACGAGTGTTTAATTTATAAGGCTACGATGAAAGGACTTTTTTTTGCATAGAGAAAACAAACTTAATAAAATTATATATTCATTCCTTAACTGTATTTGAATCACTTTTCCCCTCTGTCTTTATGGCTGGCGCATTAAGTGACAAACCAGATTAAATGAGCTTAAAATATTGGTCGCTTGCTTACCATGACGGGTATTTATTCAATCATATTAAATATATTTGTATTGTATATATTATGACACATTGAAATCATAGTTCTTCACATAGCTGTAATATATATGTATATATATATACATGTTACCGACTGAGATAAGGGTCTGAACCGCAAACCTTTATATTAAGTTTGCTAATGTCATGTGTATGAGGATGATATATATATATATATATTGTTGTAGGCTATATAATATATATATATTGTTGTAGGCTATATAATATATATATATATATAATAGTTATGTTAAAAACTATGATTTAAATATGTCATCTCTTTTGTAGTCATAAACTATTGTTATTTTTTTTTAAATTTTTATATTAGAACTATCCAGCGTATCGTGGCTACTCCTGGCAACGCATTGTTTGCTTCAAACACAGAGAGAAAGAATATTTCTTCATTTTATTTACTCCGCCCTAGTTTTTACTAAATAATTAAGAAAATCAAACACAAATTTTAAAATTCCAGCTTCAAGGTGCAAATGTTCGTGCACAAAGGCTATTAATTTTAAAATTGCTGAACGCTGCTTGCGACTAATTTCGCACAACGCCAATGACACACACACACACACACACACACTTTTTATTTTATTAATATAGATAGATTATATGCTATATACTATATAATATATTAATGCTACATAAGTGTAAGTATGATCATGTATATGCGGTTAAGTGTATGAAAAAGCACTTGCCTTAACCTCACTAAATAAAGACGATATTATTATTATCGATTAAATCTGTGGTATTTCTGTCTATTTTTCCCCGTTTGTGTGTGCCAGTTTACGCTTTCGATGTTTAATAAACGTGATGCCGGTGTAAACTTATCTGCGAGTGTGTCGGGACAATGTCAACACTCAAAGAGCTCGTATGGAGAAAGGGTAATAATATCTCCCTGGCAGGGCCTATATCCCATTGTTAAGGGTAAAACAAACGTTGCCTTGTTTCGGTGAAGAGAATAAGCTCCCCACTTGATAGACAGCCGAGCTTGAGGACAATCAATAGAATTATACCCCCTAACAACCACCCATCTTTCACCATTCACCAACTTCGCAATGTCATTCACTTCTCCTAATCGTTACAACCTTAAATAGAAAGTATTCAAAAACGTATCGAGTATTCAGAAAGAAGCACAGAATATTTTAAGGAGGGAAATAAATAATCCTACACCCCAATAAAGTTATAAATTAATATTTTACTATATACAATTAATCATATGATGCGTATAACCTGAACAGGTATACAAGGTGATAGAAAATCATTTTCTATAGTTCTATTATTATTATTATTATTATTATTATTATCACCACGTCTTACTACCCGTTCGGGTTATACACACTTACGCTAATGTGTAATGGTAGGGTGATAGTGAGATGAAATGAAGGACCTACAGTTTAACGTGGAATCCGAACCACGGTGGAGGCCTGGCATTCCCCACATTCACAAGATGTCTTGTCAGAGGTGAAGGAAGGGTTTGGTAATCAGATAAATCTTTGCCGGGACCGAGGATTGAACCCCAACCGCCAGCATAGATGTCGGACACCTTACCCCTATACCGCCAGGACACCTTTCTATAGTTCTATTAATAAAATGAAACACGCTTCTGTGGCCGCGTGGTATAACGCGCTACTCTTGTAGTAGGCTAGACTACCATTGACGGGAAGATCGAGGTTCAAATCTCGGTCGGGTGTGCTAAGGGTGGTTTTCCAAAATGGTTTTCCACTTTCCCTCCATGAAAATGCGAGTACACTTCCTTAAATATAACCTTCCAAATCTCAAAAACCATTAGTGTGATTAGTACATAAGAGTATAATCCAAATGGGTAATAAGACGCGGTGCTAAAAAAATAAAATAAAATAAAAAATAAAATGAAGAGTTTGTCTGTCTATTTGTCATGAGCATTGCGTGACATATACCTCACGCAGAGAGCTGAAATTATTTTTTTATTAAAGCACCACGTCTTACTACCCGTTCGAGTTATACGCTTAAATATTAATTATTACGCTAGTGGATTAGGAATTGGGAAGGGAACCCACGTTTGTGTGGAAGAAGAGTGGAAAACCATTTAGGAAAAAAACACACCCAGTTTACCCGGCCGAGATTCGAGCCTCGATCTCCCCGTTATCGGCAATCAAGATTAACATGAAACTAGCTCGTAAGCTAACTTCGCCACCGAGGCCGGTAATTTAAAAATGAGTAGCTCCTGTGGACAAACATTTGCACTTCAAAACTGGAATTTAAAATTGTTTATTATAGACCTATATCTATTTTTTGTCTGTTCGAAGCAAATAATAGCGTTGGCCTGGTCAACTACGAGGAGGCCAGATACTAGAATGATTTACTCAAGCCTTCTTATAGTTCCATTAATCGTCTGATTCCTACCTTTGAAAGAAAACTCTTACATTCTTGTCCAAGGTAGGATGTCAGGGAGCTTCAGCTAAGGTATACTCTGATTCTGGTGGTAAGAACATCATCTCCTAGGGAACTGCAAGGCTACTATTGGGAAACAGCATTGTCATTCTCTCGTTTTCGTGTGGTCAATCTCTCCTCAAATATAAGGCAAGTTTTTCAACGCTGGTCAGTCGAGGTTGCCAGTAGCTCCTTCTTACCCAAGCACACCACCTTCTGACATAACTGAGAACAAGGAGATTTGGCAACGATTAACTGAGAGAGAGCGAAGATAAAGCATTTCTCCTTAACACCTGCAATTCTCTCAGATGTGATATTAGGTGTAGTGAATCTACTCTAAGTTATTTATACCTTAAGTAATGTGATTCATTTCTTTAAATTTTGATAGATATTACTAATATCTTTAAAATAACATTAATACTAAAGTAAAATGTTATAAATGTTGACCACAAAAAATAAGTTTGTATTTTATAAAACTGTTTCTCTTCTAGGCTCAGAGTAAATGTATATTTAATACTGTCTATTAATAAAAAAACTTCTTTAGAAAAAATAAATAAAACATTACTAGAGTAGGTACAATTTGTTTAATTTACTAAATGAGGTAATCTCAAAGTTATTGAATATTTGCTTTGAGTAGCACATCATTTGACTAGGATTTAATTTGTTCGTTCATAAAGTTTCTATTCAAATTTCACTTTGCCCATGACCTATTCAAGAACTTCTGAGATAAAAACTAAACGTGTCTACTTTAATGATATTTGACTTATTTTGACCAAAAAGGGGTTCGGCTATAAAAACTGCAAAAATACAGGCATTAAGATGTAAGTGTAGGGAACGCGAGCAAACACCAGTGTTCTTACAGTTTTTATGGCAAAACTATTTTTTTTGCCAAAATAATTTAACATTTCTCCAGTACAAACATAAAGTTTAATTTTTTCTACATGTTGATATCAACAATTTCTGAATATCTGTCATAAGCATAGCAATATTAGATGAGAATTTTTTTAGATGAACAGAAAAAGTTGTGATTAAATTCTAGGACACCCATGACAAATGTTCAAGAGTTTTTAAGGTCATCATGTGAAGAAAATTAAATTCTATGTTTGTACTGGAGTGATATTTTATTTATTTCGGCCAAAAAAAGTTTTGCCATAAAACTGCAAAAACCATGGCCTTTTCTCGCGTTCTCTTTCATTCCACCTTAACTCTCGTTCACTTTCACTCCACCTTAACTCTCGTTCACTTTCACTCCACCTTAACTCTCGTTCACTTTCACTCCCTGTTTGTCTTTACCTAATTTTGAGTTCCTTATAATGGCTATACGGTTTAAGAATAACAATGTTATAGCCCATTTTTTCCTTCTTATGGTCGTTTATAAAATTGTCATAAATTACTTAATCTAAAGGGTGAAAAGAAAAAGGGTAACTTAAAAAAATGCAACTGCATTAGAGTAAAAAGAAAACGTGCAAAAAAATGGCACAAGTAACATGTATAAGCCCATCCCATAGTGAATAAGGTATGGCTTCGAATCCTAAAACACTAATAAATGGAAAAGTCAAACTAGATGAGCCTGACATACAATCCGTGTGTCCGCCAGTGGGAATTAAGAGCTATTTAAAAACAATTAAAATGACAAGACTTCGCGTCGGGTAAAGTCTTTGACCCAGGTTTTTCTTATAAAGAGGGGCCTTGGTGTGTGCGACATTTTGGTGGAATCTCACAAGTATACCCCTATTTGCCTATCACTTAATTTTAACACTGACATTAAGGTGCTAGCTTAGCCGAGAAGAAATTTATAAACTCCAGAAAGCAAGTGACTCTATACCATTCCTGGGCAGAGCTTTCCAGCATTTGGAGAACACACAGGCTAGGAGGAAAATACAAATGCTTTTAAAATGTGTGTTGTGACCCCCACTATGATATTAAATCATTCGATTCACAAAGATTCATTCTAACTCCTACACCAATTAACTTTTGTTACCCGGACATTTAGATCTTAGTGATCAAACAAAGTATGTGACTTTTATAGTTTTTTTAGAGTGGCATATTTTAACTTCTAAGCAATGATCACAAGTCTTTGTATGTAAAGAGACATATAAAATAGCTTTCTATTCATCCAAGAAAACACCAAACTCATGTATTATCAAAAGGTTCACTAATATTCGACCTAAGTGCAACATCTGATTAACAATATCTCAGATAACTAGGTTTGTTTCGCGTGATGGTGCTAAAGGAGATATTTGTTTATTCAGTTTTATATGCGAGGCAAATCTTTTAAATCCCAGTCGAGTTTCATTATCATAGAGTATCTCTTTTTGTAATTGTCTTATGTTGAAATTTATTTCAATAACTTTGAGTACCTTTTTATAATTTATAATGTTGTATTTTGTGTAGTGCACTCATATTCTATACTCAGCATTTTCATTCTGACCTAAAAGTGAAGTCAGTTGGTCACCGAAAGTACACTTTTTATTTAGATATTATTAGTATTTATTCTCTTCTGTGAGGATTTTATTGTGTTTTTTAATCATTGTGTTCTAAGGCGCTATTTACCTCTATATGTCGATATGTAGTATAAAAGTGGGTTTTTAGACCTCCTGGAACTATACTTTTGTGAGCTCTGAAATCAACGTGACCCAAATTATTTTCTTTTTTGCAACGGTAATAACAAACCTCTACTAAACTGGGTTTCGAGCCCAAATATCTTGGAGGTGTTTAGTACTTGTAATAATCACAATGTCTCAACACTCTTGAGTATGGATGAGGATCTTCAGGGATATTGGTTCATACAACTTCCCCGCAACTACCTCCAACTTCTCTAAGCCGTAGGAATTTGAGCCAAAGAAATATTTTTTCACGGCGTCTTAATAACCCTTTGGGCTACACTCATATATTTTAATTACACTAATATGTTAGGAATAAGGAAAGTATATTTTAGAGTAATATAGCCGAATTACGTGGAGGAATTTTGGGAAACCATCTAGAGAAAACCACCAAAATACTTCCTACCAACCTTTGCGCTTCTGACTCCAGTGGCGTTTACTTCATATTCTAACTGGAATATACCATCACTTTGATCATGCAGTCCAAGGAATCAGGCTATGATTTAAAGACTCATCACAATACACTGTTAGGATAGTCAGTCTCGAAGATTACGGTGGACATGACATGCACGGTGAATGGAAGATTCTAGAACCTTTATCACTGGCAAACCTAATGAATAAACACCTTTGGGAATAACTAGAATCAGATGGGAGGATAGCATTAGAATAAACCTGAAGGAGATAAGGTGTAATGAGGTAGACTGGAGAGAACTAGCTTGAGATAGGGATAGGCTGTAATGAGGTGGATTGGATAGAACTAAATATAGTAATAGGTGGCGCACTTTTATAGGTGCGGCAATGAACTTTCAAGTTTCTGACGTCATAGAGCGAGTATATAGTTAAGTAAATCTCTAAAATGAGTATAGCATGTTGTATATTAAATTATAATATAATCTCTAAAATGCTTAGAGCATTTTGTAGAGTAAATGATGGAGTCTCTAAAATGTATAAAATTTTTGTATATTAAGTTATATAGTCTCTAAAATTAAATAGAATATGTGGTGGAAGAAATGACAAAGTCTAAAATGAAAGATATTGTCTTACTGATCCCGATTTCGCTATAGTCATTTGAATAAGCAAGAAAGCAACACTGCTATGATTGGTCAAGTTCTAACATAATTTGGTAAACAAATTCCCTGTTAATCATCCTTGAGGTAGGCAATTGAAATACGTCTTTCCTCACCCTGTTTCCTAAAATTAGTTTAAATCTAATTTATTGATTTATTTTGCTCGTTAGTTCTTAAGAAATGTTTTGTGTAGAATATGACCTTATGACTTCTCCAAACATTCTAGTTTCTATAAATCTATGTGGCTGAGCTATAAGGCTATATTCTCCTCCGCAACTCAAGGGATTATGACGTTCTATTAGGAAAACATAACATACAAAAGTTTACATTGTGAATGACTAATATCACTGTACACTTTACGTGCCCATACCCCCTCCAATCCCCTATTGTCCTCCTCCCCCAAAAACCTACTTTAGTCTAAAAAATAATAAAAGGCATTGTGCTGTTTGTTGATAAAACTCCTATTCTAATCTCATGTTTTGTTTCTAAGGTCTCTCTCTCTCTCTTTTTTTTTACAACCTGTTAAAAATATGCCATTGTTTCGTGTGATTGGAGTTTTTGTTTGAAGACTTTACTACCCGCTTGTCGTATGGCAGATATCAAGTGAAAAAAAACACGTGAGCTTAACATTTTAAAAAAAAACTCTCACACACACTCAAAAAAACTTGAGTTTCTACACGAAACTAGTTTGTGCATCGTAGCACGCAAAAATACAGTCCAATTTTCATCGGTAGTATATTTTAAGAAAATTACACAAATGTTTTTTGTGATCAAAATTGATAGCATTTTAATATATTATTAGTGTTACTTTTATAAGCATTGTTAATATCAATCAAAAGTGATATCTGCGGTTATAATTAGCTGACCTATGAATACATGAAAGTTGATCTAGTAGTTTTTTATAGCTGTAAGATAAGACCCTTACTATGATAATCGGACTGTAGTGGTGTTTACGTTGTCCTGTTCCTACAACCGCTTTGCCCTCCAATGTTTGTGCGGGGATTCGGAACCGAATAATTGATTTGCAAAGGCAGTAACAGTACAAACAAAAGACAAACAATGAGAGAGTGTAAGGGGGGGGAGCAAAAGTAAGAGTGGAGAGAGGGGGAGAGATACAGCCCCACGTAAAAAAAAACCGATGGTTCCAACCGACAAAACCAGACTAAATTATTGGTTAAAGAGAATTTATAAACAATTAAAATGAAACAAATAGGCCCGCACAACTACAAGAGAAACAGTACCTTTAGCTTTTTTTCATTAAATATTGCAAATATTTTGTGTGTATGTGTTTTTTTTAAGTATGTTTTGAAAAGTTTTACTATGAGAGCTTTAGATGCGGATGGAGCTGTCGCTAAATTAAGTATAAATACATTCTGACGCTGTTGACAACATGGTAATTAAAGATTCAAACACGGCGCGTCGGATGGTAGGTAACATGGAACAAGACAAGAACGTTATTTGTGTTTTTCACTAAATAACAAGCACCTTTTAAATACCATGCAAGGGAAATTTCGTGTCGTTAACATTTCACTGTAAGCTTCCTTATCCACGCTCAGCGTCTTATTTACAGTCCAATTTTCATAAGAAAAGCATTTTATATCATATACACTTTTTCTTTTTGCTGCCAACATCGATAACATTGTATTATTTACAAAAATATTTTGTATGTAATGATAATACCTATCAAAAGTGACCATTGCGGATCTGGTGACTCTACGTATGAATACATTAAAGTAAATTTAGTAGTTTTATAGTTGTCAGATAAGGGCCTTCCTGTGAAAATAGGACTGTAGTTAATTAAAGTCTCTATACAATTTTAAATAACACGTATCGTTAGCACGTCACTGTGTCTACAACTTTTTCCGCACTACGCATTTTCATACCGGTCCGCATATTAATACTAACATTCGAGGGTAGGAAATGCTTTCCCACTTAAGTGGAAAAGGAATGGGAAATACGTTTTAACAAACTTCAGCAAACTTCGCTGGGAGTCAAACCACAACCTCCTCATCACAGACAAACGAGTCAAGAAGAGACTGACGTCTTTGTCCACGTTATCATCTGTGCGGTGCGAAACAGAGTAGGCCCCGAAGCTGCGCAACAACATTGCTGGCCACTTATTCTTTTTATTGTTTTAAAACAATACCTTGAATATATTTCATCCAGAGTAACATATTACAACTTATTATTTTAAGCGCATGTGCAGTGTAAACGTTTTAAATTATCTCAACTTAACCTTCAATCACACTAAAAAATAAATCTAATATTCTTATTATTGATACATAAGCTATAAGGATTATTTATTAATAAATATAAAGAAGTAATTTTAATAGGAGTAAATCTTGGAGAGAAAACGTAAGTCCACCCTCGTGTAGATAAAAATCAGAACAAAGTGTACCCAGCCAGGATTCGAACTTGATGTCTAAGACCTCGGCTAAGAGTCAAGCACGCCGAAAAAGAATTTATAGTAAGATTCAGAAAGTGAAAATTTATTTTGGTAGTTGATAAAATTACTTAATTTTTAAAAATATATTCATACTTCAAATTATGGGATCTGCAGCTGTCACTTTTGATAGATAATAATATAGTACTACCTATAAAATAATACTAATAAGTTTGTAAACTATTATAAATGTTGACCTTAAAAACATGTTTGTATTTTCTACTAGAATCCTACTATAGTATTTCCTCCAAAACAATTCTATATGTTTCTGGGTGTAAATTAAGGAATGACACACTCAATAAAGAAGGCGCGAGCTTATAAATCTGCTGCTTTAGCATTTCCGGTTCTCGCTCGACAGGTGGCAGCACTATAAGAAGGGGGAGGGGGGAGAAGTCGAACAAAATGGCGGCACGCGTGGTCTTATCTAAATTTGCGATTTCCGGTGTGAGGTTGCGTGGGAGTTGTTTCCGGACTGAAGGGGGACTGACACGTGACTTGCGTAAGGTGGTCTCGACCCTCTAATGCGGTCCATATACCACCTTGCAACACGTAAACAGTGACAGGTCTAACCTTTGATGGGAGGTTGAACTTGAGAAACGAAAATGTCATATGGCTGTCATTTATTTTACGGAAGAACGACTCGCTCTTATATTTTACTATTCGAAGTTAGTCCTATCACTGACAGGAGCAATTTAGAATTTCACCTCAAAACTGTTCCCTGATATTTTTTTAAATCTATGTTTAGATTTTCACGACAAGAAATAGTTCTGCCAGATTATCGAAATACGTGGCATCCGCCGTTTTGAATTTTAAAATTTTCAGATTTCTCAAATAAAGATGGCATGTTTCATATCATACATCCGAAATTTCAGCTCTCTAGAATATCGGGAAGTGGAAGAAAGAGCCTTGGAAATACATAGACACTGCAGAGCGTTGATATATATATATAAGTATCGTCATTTTAATAATGTTCTATATCATAGGATTCTTGGATTGAAGTGACCATTCGCTTACAATTATTGGCGACAGTCCCGGGCATTAAGAAATATGTTCCAGACTGATTTCATCTCCAATTAATTAAATGCATTGTCATAAATATGGTTTACATAAAAATGTTTAACACAAGTCAGCTACCAAAAAGTTTAAATATAAAATCTGGCAACAATGCACATACTATTTGGTGGCGATTATTTATTCCTTTCTGACGTATTTTTTTAAATTTTGGCTCTAACTGATATTTTAACATGTGTTTAAATATTTAAAAACGAAGAAAAAACGTAAATGGTATATTTTTATTTTCAAACCTTCAGTGTCAACGAAATGGCAGGTGAAGAAGTTCCTAATAATTCCTGCAATGGAAAATGGCCTAGAAATTATAGATCAAAGGAAAAAAGGAAAATATTATTTCGGATAAGTTTGCAGGCCAGTATAAGAAACTTCTAATGGTTCACTTTCTATACATGTTCGTTAACTGCCTAAGAATGGCCAGCTGTAGTTTTCCTCGGCGTGGGTGATCGTCCGTGCCAAATTATTAGGATTTTTCAATCTTAAAAAAAAGGAAACTGTCCCAAAACGTCAAGAGTGGGACACCATATAGAAAAACTGAAGAGATAAACCAAGCCCATTCAGCATAATTAATGTTGATCAGTTTGACCGGCACAACATCAAGGTAGCAATAAAGCAGTTTTCTTATCATCAGCAAGGCCAGCAGTCAAGTTAAAATTACTAAGAATGTACAAGATCCGCCAGGAATGAACAGGCATTTAAGTACCGGACCCATATTCAGGACTTTGGAGACATTCAGTTATTAGAAACCAGACTAAGCTATCCACCAAACTTTCTCGTCGGCAGCTATACTATGGTAATTTTAAATCCTGCTAAAATCTAGGACCTGCAAGGATGGATGGCGTGCTTGGTAAGACTGCGTTCACTTTGGATGCAAGCTTGCTCAAGTATATGGTGTGCGAGCAGCTTGCGCGTTTACAAAGCAGTCACACTGAGCGCAACTAGATTCAAAAGTAACCACTTCTAATCGAGTTGGCAAGATGGAGTAATCGGACGAATAACAGTTTGTGAAGGTTAATGGTATGTTGAAATTTTTAATGGTGGATGCGGAATCATTTAATAAAGAATGGGTGAACGATTTTATCAAGGATTGAGAAGTAGATGGAGAATATAGCTGAATTTTCCGAATCTCTTTAGGCAGCCAGAAAGGTTTTTTGAATAATCTAGAATGAAACCACACACACACACACACACACACACACACACACACAATAACACAGCTATATACCGCTTGAAAACACAAGGAACAACATAAATTCTCACGACACAGCGGTCAAACTTCATGCAGCATAAAAGCGTGCACGAAGAAGAAAACAAATTTATTTGATCCGAGGTGGGAGGTGCACAAATTTGTGCAAGCTTGCGGATCCAACTGGCACTCAGTGTGAACAACTCCATTGTGTCAACACTTGATTAGACAAATTTCCTCGAATTTTGTTTCTTTATGCACGCTCGCGCAAGCGTGCGTCCAAAGTGAACGCAGCCATATATCCACGTATTTTGTGAGTATCTTAGTAGTGGTAAAACAACTTGCCAATAAAATGTTGAAGTTGAGGTTTCAGACAACAGCAGTCTGATGAAAGGATACACAAGCAGAATAAGGACAAAGGAAACCATAGGAACCGTTCAGAAACTAGAGAGTTATTAATATTTCCATATGCTATTTAATATGAATTATGTGCAGTACTATGTATGCTTACCTATAATATTTTCTGTTTCCTTGAAGTATTACCAACAATAATAGACACCAAAACGAACAAAAATAATTTTGTATTATCACGATACTGAATAATGGTGTAATAATGATTTCAAATATTTAGTTTATTATTGTAATGTTTGTATAATTATAAACAACCATTCCATCGCCATTTTTTTTTTACAAAAACAGCCCTTGTCAACAACTGCGTCCATTATTTACCACACTACAACTATTAATTTGTAATGTCAAACTGAGACCATACGTGATAAAGAAACACAAAACATGCAATATTCATATTATATATATATATATATATATATTAAAAAAAGGTCATTACTACAGAAGATGCCGAAACGTTTTATTCCTCACCTTAAAAATGTTTTTTTACATGAGCTATTTTCTTAACCAACCTCTCAATTATAAAAATAAAACTAGGACATTTTTTTTAACAAAGTAGTTTTTAACCTCTATTTGATTCAAGAAGTTTATTTTATTTAAATTTAAGTAGATAAACCACATTTTAAAATTCACGTAGTTTTTACACAAACTAACGCCACATTACAAGTGTTCCGTAGCTTAGTGTTTGGAAATGAGTGTACCAACTGTATACGGTATGGTAGTTCTAACAATTTTAACAAGTTTGTCTGAAACGTTAAAATACATTATTACAATATTAAATATGGGAGAAAAGTTTAATATTTTTTTATATTATAAAAACTGCTATGGATTTTTATTATTTTTAAGACAGCATTGGTGACACAGCCTGGATGGCTGCCCGCCCATTGAGGTGGCTCTGCTGACAAAACATAAAACATACTTTAAGGTTAAAAAAAAGTTTTAAAACCCTCACCCTGTTCCGGTGAAAATATTTTCGCATTCCCCTTCAGCTGGCTGTCAGTGGAAGTGTTCCGGGCTAAGTGTGTGGCCCATGTCACATACATTGTGAATGAGTTGACCACCGCCCTGATTTCGGCACGCTGACCAATATAGATTTACTGTCACCTCAGACAATTCTAGTATAAGCGAGCCATCCCAACATGGAGCATTGACGCGAGGGCACGGATTCCTGGTTCAGACGAGCCATCACGTCCCATGAAATAAGACCTGCTTTTCATCGGTTCGTGGTTGCAACCAAAGGGAGTTTTAAAAATTTAGAACCACGTCTTACTACCTATTCAGGTTATACGGATATTATGCATTAACTAAGCTAATGAGCTAGGGACGAGGAAGGCCGAATTTAAAGGAAATGTATACACATTTGCGTGGAGCGAGAGTGGAAGATCATTTAAGAAAAACAACCCTCAGTAAAACTGACCGAGATTCGGACCCCGATATTTTTGTCATCAGCAGTCTATAGTCTATTGTGAGAGTGACGCCTTAAATCATGTGGCCACGGAAGCGGTGACTGGCAAAAGTTGTGGTTTTAGAATNGCTGGGAAAGGTTGGGGTTTTTGAATCTCCCCCCCCCCCCCCAGTCTAGCTCATAGGTAGGGCCTTTTAGAAAATACATTTTTTTTGTGGTCAGCATTGATAGATAGCATTTTACTCTATTACTAATGTTATTTTATAGATATTGATATGACACCAAAAGTGACATATGCAGATAACATGATCTTATGTATGCATACGGGAAATTAGGTCTAGTTTCTTATCTAGCTTTAAGATAAGTCTCGTCCTATTAAAATTGGACCGTACACTCCGGTTACTCTGAAAACAGTCTCTCCTCGACGTATGACATGGTAACCCTATCTTCGATGTTGTGGCAACGTGCAAGGTGAGCTTGCTACCTTGTTGCGTTAGCTGAAAGTACCTGTGTATGTCTTTGACGGGTAACATATGTCACAAAGATTCAACATATCATTTGACATGGTCAATGAGCTCTTTAAAAACCATTTCAACTAGCAATACCAATTTTAAAGTGGAAATTAGGAAAAGAATACAGTCGCGCAATGCATATTATTATTATGATTATTAGCACCGGGTCTTACTACCCGTTTGGGTTATACGCACTTACGCTAATGTGTAATGGTAGGGTGATTGTGAGATGAAATGGAGGACCTACAGTTTAACGTGGAATCCGAACCACGGTGGAGGCCTGGCATTCCCCACATTCACAATATGTCTTGTAAGAGGTGAAGGAAGGGTTTGGTAATCAGATAAATCCGTGCCGGGACCGAGGATTGAACCCCGGCCGCCAGCATAGAAGTCTGACACCTTACCCCTACACCGCCAGGTCACCATAATGCATCTTATTACTCGGTCAGTAAGTTGTTGACATCTTGCCTGCTGTCATGTATGTAAAACTCAGAATATACTAAACAATAATGTTCATCAGTTGTTCACAATATTTTGTGAAATATGGTATCTTACCTTATGTGACGAAAATAAATTTGGTGTGTTCTAAAACAAGGTGTTTAGGAAAATATTTGTTTTATAAACGGGTGAAGATACGGGGGAATGGAGGAGGTTATATAATGATGAGTTACATACCTTTACTCATCACAAAACATAATTAGGGTAGTTAAATCTTGCAGATTACGGTGGGTAGTACATGCAGCGTGAATGAAAGCATATATAACCGTGTTCAGGGTATTGACTGGCAAACCCAATAGAACGAGACTATTAAGAAGACCTGTAAGCTGTTGTAAGAAGGATAGCATTAGAATTGACCTGAAAAAGTTAGGGTGTAATGAGGTGGACTGAATAAGAACTAGCTTACGATAGGGATAGGTGACGTACTTTTGTAGGGGCAGCAATGAATTTTCGAGTTTCTAGAGTCATAAAATAAATAAGCTGTTACAAAGATAACTAATTTACTTGCAAAATCCTCTTTTGTCCATCCCTCATGATTATTGCAATATATGTTATGTTATTGTGTCAACAGTATGAAGGAGAATGTATTGCTAATATATGTGTGACTTTTTTGTGTGTGTGTGATCCACGGATTACTACCAGTTCAGGTTACAAGCACATTTACTCCAATATGGAATAGAATGATGAAGGTAGAGATTTATAGAAAATACACCCACATTTGCATGAAGGTAAAGTTGAAAATTATTGAGGAATAATCACCATCAGTTAATCCAGTTGTAATTCAAACCCCGACCTTCATCGCCGGCAAATCAGACCTGCCTATCCCCCAAGACTAGCTGTGCTGGTGATAGTTGCTATTATTGTTTCTGTGTTGTGCTGGAGAAGACTTAAAAAAATATGGTGTACATGCAGGGTGAAAATGAAAAAGTGCTAAGAAGAGTGGGTGAGAAGAGAACCATTTTGGATGTGATTCTTCGGTGAAAAGTAAGTTGTATCGGACACCTCCTTAGGAGGAACTGTCTTATACAGGACGTCATAGAAGGTAAGGTTGAGAGAAAGAGGAGCTTAGGAAGAAGGAGGATTCAAATATTATATGACTTGAAGGGAAAAAGTAAATTCTGGGAGTTCAAGGAGGAGGCAGAGGACAGGGCTCATTGGCGGTTTAAGCTTACTGACAAAAGGAATGAGCCTGTCATAAGACAGAACACCTGATAATAATAAATGCTTGTATTTCAAATAAATATAATAATTTTATGCAGACGTTAACACAAGTTTAATTAAATTAATACCAAGGAGTTAGCTTATAGTTGACTGAGAATCACCAGTGCGCCACAAGTTTTTGAGCCATGGTGGGACTAAGAAATTTTGTCCTAGCCGGAATCCGAGCTCTCCAAATCTTAAAGTTTGGTTAGAAAAGGCCTTAACACGCTTATTCAAGGGTTTATGATAACTTAAGCTTCATATCATCAACATAATTACAATATCACACGCTCTAAGTATGTGTACGACAATTTCCCATTTTATCCTAACCTGTCCTCCAGTAATCCATTGATTGTAATATTAAACCCTTGCCAGGATGCATCAAATTGAAACCAATTATATAATAGATATTTTATTATTATTATTATTTAGCACCACGTCTTACTACCCGTTTGGCATGTACGCTTTAAGTACTAATTACGCTAATGGAATAGGAATTAGGAAGGTTGAATAAGAGGAAGTGAACCTGCATTTGCGTGGAGGGAGACTGAAAAGACATTTAGGAAAAAACACACCCAGTTCACCCGACCGAGATTCGAACCTCGATCTCCCCGTCCTCAGCAGTTGAGCTCAACACGACTAGCGCGTTAGCCAACTATGCCACCGAGGCGGGTGATATTTTATTAAAAACTCTTTTAAATATATCTGAAAGGTACCCTTCGTTTACCGTGTTAGGTAGCAAGCTTACTTTGCATTATTAAACTATAACTTATAAAATAGGGTTATAGTGTAATCCGTCAAGGTAGGACTGCTACCACTCGGGCTAAAGGCAGTGCACCTTAAAATTTAAAAAAATTTAGATAAAGAATTAAAGCATATTATTTCAACTACATATTTAACATTCAGAGTCCAACGCCTATTGATTAATTGATCTATTCATGGATGGGGAATCACACTAAAGCAGAATTAAAGATCAAAACACACAATAAGTTTAAAAACCCGGTAGAGTATATGAATACCAGCTAATGGGATTAACATGTTCAACTAATATTTTATCGACACCATGGAGAGAAAGTATTGTAATCTTCAAAAAATCTAACTCGATATTTTGATAAATGTCGACGTTAATGAGCCTGTGAAACCAAAATGTAATCTCCGCAATGCCATTTGTCTGTCTCTATGTATGTTTGTCGAACCCCGATCTCCCCGTCATTGGCAGTCTAGTATATTGCAATAGTAGTGCCTTAGACCATTCAAAGACCCATAAAACAACACTAAAAATGGAGTAAAAATTTATCAACGTTAAATTAAAACTCGTGGTTAGCAAATAGCTTACGGAGTAGCCGACATTTTATTATATTTAAGGAATGAGACAAATTTTGTGTGCATCCTATTAGATATCGGTCGTATGATCAGGTGATGCATGAACGTATTTTTAAATTTTGTGCTAACGTGCTAAAAAATCACACTACAATACAGTTCTCAGAATATAAAATAATATTATAAAGAGAATATGTTTAAGATTTTTATGTTTTTGAGTCGACGCGTTTTTGATGTATTCAGGCAGGCCTCTCCATAACTCCGTAAATATTGTAGTAAAAGTAGTGTGGCCAAGTAGGGGTGTTTTTGTACGGGGAAATGAGTGTACCGGTGGCGGAGAGTGAGTGGCTTCAATAAATGAGCAGTGAGTGACACCGGACAAGGTCTGGACCATGAAGTCACCCCTACCTCACCACCCCCTCCCCTCCTTCGCTGGGCAACGCAGTTTTTAATTGACACCTCTCATCCCGAACCGTGTACCGCCATACTTTATACATTACTACATCACGGCCAGATTTAAAAATATGCATGAGAAAATAGTGTGACATTTCCAGATACGTTTACTAGTTTTATGACTGTTGTTTATGCTATGGGATATTTTTATCCACAACAAACAAAATAATAGTACAAAAGTCTAATAGTTGTTTTTTAATTTTGAGCTAACTCTTCAATGTATTTACATATCTCTAGTTTTTAATGTTATTTAAGTTATTTTACTACGTGTATATTTATCATCATCATCCTAATCTTCATCATCAACTGTTTCCAGCCTGTGGCCGGGTCAGTTTAGTAAAATGCCTCCATCTTCCTCTATCCTTCCACCATTCGTCCTACTTTAATCACTTCCATTTTTCTCCTCTCACTTGAACACTTTCTGTTATCTGCTCCTCCCATATCTTTCTTGGTCTCTCTTGTGGTCTCTTTCCTACCTACTTCATTTCCACCAGTTTATTAAGCCTCCTCTCCTTATTCATCCTCATCCCATGACCATACCATCTCTGTCTTGCTTCCTCTACTATCTCATGAACTTCTTCTGCCTCTACTCTTGAGTTAGATACACATTTTACTGCCTGATAACAGTTTAATTTATTTACGTACGGATTTAATACTTTTAAAGAAATTAGCAGGGTATTCTGAGTTTAAGGACAAAAAAAACCACGATCCACACCATTATTTTATCCCTTCGCAAAAGGGGAAAAAATAATTTAATATCTTTATAGTTAATGTACGTGCATGGTATATACCTCATGATTCTTGTGTCAGTGGGCAGATAGACTACAGTTCGATTCATATAGTAAGACCCTTTTTTTTTGTTAATAAAGTTTACTGAACATTTTTCAAACAATTACATATATCTATATGATTTGGAGTCGTCACTTTTGATGGATATTTTCAGGGCCAGGATTTTGATGACCTATTAATGATAAAAAAAATATCGATGAAATGACCTAAAAATTCTAAAAAAATGGTTCAAATTTTTAACAAATTAACTAAAAATATGAAAAAAGTCCTAAAAAATTTATGAATAACAAGAACACACACTTTATAAATAAAGAAATATATATTAAATGATATCCTTGATTAACTAAACGATTATATTTATAAGCATACTATTCATTTACAACCTTTCAGAAGTAGTTGATACCCATTCCAACGCAACCCTCTCTAGCATAGTTGCAGTATAATCTGGGTATGGGTATTTTACAATCATACAAGCAAAGAGAATACAAAGTTAATGGCCTATATCATCTTCTCATTCTGACAACTGTGTGATTAAAAAAAAGAGTATTTATACATTAATAAAATATTTATGGTATTCAAAAATATACTTATTTAACATGAATACCTTTAAAATTACTCAAAAATGCCTAAAAAGATTCAAACATTCCCGAAAAGGCCTCAAAACCACTATAAAAAGCTGCAAAAAAAAGGAGACATGAACAGAGTTTATATAATTGTATAGGCATGAAACAATAAAAAGATGACATGTCATCAAAATCCAGGCCCTAAATATTATCAATATCTATAAAATAGCTTTAATAAAATAAGAAAATGTCATATATGTTGACCACAATAGATATGTTTTAGTTTGATAAAGATTCTTCCTAACAACATCCTATTAAAATTAGGGGTGAAGTAAGGGGAAGACTATTGAACATTCAGCTATAAAAACAGCTTCATTCGGTTTATATTTGTCCTTCTTTACGGTGCTATATATAGCTTTAATCAGTAATCAAATCAGGTTATTTACTGTGGTGAAAATAACATCCCTGAAGTAAAAAAAGTTAAAAAAAAAAGAGAGTGCTTGCATATCAGTCACCCACTCCTATGCACACACTCAAGTTAATCATACAGTGGTGTGATAGATGGAATCTTTTCCAAAGGAGCGACTCGCTTATCATTTGTTTTAATTTCACCACCGGAGGATCAATTAATTGAATTATCCCCTCTTGACTGTGGCGCCGTCGTACAGTGTTGCTGAACAAGGTATTTCCAAACAAAGTCATATCACGCCGGCCATTTTAAGTCTATAATATTTAGTTTCTCGCCGCATCTTATTACCTGCTAAGAGTATTCACACTTTTAATTACACTACACTCTCACCATAGACTAGACTGCCGATGATGGGGATATTGGAGTTCGAACCCGATCGGGTGTACTGAGGTTTTATTTACAAAATGGTTTTCTACTCTGGCTCCACGCAAATGCGGGTACACTTTCTTTGGAGTAAATCTTCCTAATATCTAACACAATAGAGTAACTAGTGCATAGGCATATAATCATAAGGAAATAGTAGTGCTAAAAAAATACACTAGTGGGGTGAAGGAATGAATAAGGAAGAACTTAGAGAAACTTTACCCTCCTTATCCTGGAGGGATGGTGGGAAAACATTAAAAAAACTGCTCTCAGTATATCTAGCCAGAGTTCGAACCTCATTCTCAACGTCGCCAATAAACTAGATCAGACGAGCCATCGATACGGATATTTATAATACTAAACACACACATTGGCCCCTCAGCTTACGAAGTTCGATTCCTTCCTAAGTATTACGTGAAAGTTGAAAAACCGCGTCAATTGAGGTATGTTTAAATAAATGGATTTTTGACAAATCTTTTAGTTTCAACTGAAAATCCAAGATAAACAGGTTTTGCTTATAATAAGAAAACTTCTAGGAAATTAAACTTTACAAACTCACTTTACAAGGTCAATGGCGATAAAAAAAAATCAGCTGCTTTGCGTCACTTTACAAGGAACACCATTTATTGTGTTTAAAGTGGCACTTTATAGATGGCGTTGTTAGTAGTACGTCAAATAATATCTTTAGCATATCTGCGAATCCTCATAGCTTGAATCCGTGTGAGTCGAGGGCCTACTCTTATGATTTAATGCTTTTTGAGTAGAATATTTTGATCAGTAATTTTCTAAACATTAGTAGAATTTCGTATATTTTACAGTATAAGAAATACAACTATCATAAACCATAAGAAAATTAATCAATAATAATAGCTAAAATAGTTTAACAACATATTATTGCCAGATTTAGGCTTTACGCCAGCTTGCTTGGCAATGAATATTTGTTTAACGTCAAGTCGTACTAACTGTTCAGGTCATACGCATATATGATACTTACTATAATTGGGTAGGAATGAGGAAGGAATTATTTGAGAGATAATATATCCGCGTTTGCATGGAAGGAAAGTGGGAACATACTTAGTAAAAACCACCCTCAGTAGACCCTACTGTAACTCGAACCCCGATATTCCCTTCATCAGCAGGCCAATCTAGCGCAAGAGGGACACCTCAGACCATTTGTTCACTGAAATGGGTGGCAATGAATTGATAGACCAGGATTCAATTCCCTACTGGGTGCTTACAGATAATATCCCTCTCCTTCAGATGTGGTTTTCCTATCTCTCTCCAGGCGAGCGCTCGTAAATTTACTAAAAAAAACTCCATGGTGTCAGCCCAAGGTGCCACCACATATAGACTAAGTTAGTGCCAACATTCGCTGATGGAGGGTGTCATTTGGTCAGCCTAACGAACCCTTTAGTCGTTAATTTCATTTTTCTAGACCGAAACTGCTACTTATTTTTATTCAAGTAGCTCCTAGATTACGCTAACAAGGCTGAGATGATCTCGTTTCTAGACCTACTGTTTCGCGCAAAAAAACTGGAAGTGCTAGTGTTCTAACTCAGTACCTCTATATCTGAAGCCAGTAAATCTGACCAGTAAACCACAGAGATGGTAAAATTTATATAAACATCCACCGTTTTATCACGTTTCATATGATGACAAATGTCACTAAATTTGATAGATTAGTGTTGAATATGTCAGCCAGAATGGAATAAAAGTGACCTGACCTGCTATTGGGTGGACCTTGATGTACGCCATAGAGTAATAGCGGGCGTAATCTACACATTATAATTTTTGAGTACAAACAAACTTTTGATCTAAGCCATAGCGTATGTGAAGGTCTGACAGATTAAGCAGAGTTAGTTCAAACTGTAGGCCTACCTGTGAAATTATTATCACCAAGCAGTAGAACAATCATTGGTCAGATATCAGCCACGACTGCCGAGGACGAGGAGATCAAGTTTCGAATCTCGGTCGGGTGAACTGGGGGGGGGGGGGGTCCTAAATGGTTTTCCACTCTCCCTCCACACAAATGCAGGCTCACTCCCTTTAAATTCAACCTTCCCAATTCCTAACTCAGTAGCGTAATTAGTACTTAAGTGTATAACCCGAACGGGTAGTAAGACGTGGCCCTAAATAAAAAATAAATTGGTTAGTTATCAATGAAAGTATATTTCCATATAAGGTATGTAGACCAGTGCCTATGTATGATTGGTCAAATGGGGACTGAGAGTGCTAGAACATATAATAGGTACAGTACAAACAAGATCTGCCTACCCTGGTAATACTGAACGATACGACAGCGAATTTAAATATAATCCAAAGTTGACGTGTGGACTGTCATGGTAATAACATTCCAATCAGGGTTTAAACATAATCTATGGAGGTGATGGAAGCACTGTGTTTAAGATAAGAGAAGTATGAGACTTATTATAGTAAGATATTTATTACTAAGTGCTATACTAAAAATATATTCAAACTCTTAAAGCTAAGAGTCAAATTAAATTATGTATCCCACGCAACTATTTCACCAAATTATCTCTTACTTCTTTTCGTGCAGCTTGGCAATTGATGTTCAGAACATATATAATGGGTAATATGATTTCATAATTTATCACAAATATACATACATATACATATATACCTAAGCACACCGTTCCCTGTTGAGGTAGGCAAGCAACTGAATAGATATAAAAAACAACAACAAAGAAACACGTATTTAATCCACCCTCACTAACTTTCTACACACTTCCCTCTCTTTGCAAACACCCTTTTCTTCAACAACATCCATACACCAAGTTAACAAGCTCTTTTATTCTTAAAACGCTTCTGTTTCTCTTTTTTCGCACATTCTTCTACAACATGAAACCACGTCTTACATGGCCTATCCCTTCGTTTTGATCCACACTCTCTTCCATCATATATTTGCTTCTTAACTCGATCCCCACTCATCCTCTCAAAATGCCCAAACCAACTTAAGACGTTTCTTTAACGTCGACCTATTGGATTCCCTTTGAGATAACACTCCTTCTACACACACACACACACACACACACACACACACACACACACATTACTGACGTTGTCCACTTTATACTTGATATTTGTATTATTCTTTTGTGAATGTAAATTTATTTTTGGTCTTACAACCAATAAAACAAAACTAAACTGACCATGTCCATATGAGTTTTCCCACACGCATTTCTTAGCCATCTCATTCCAACCGCATTCATCCTGCTCTTGTGTTTCTTCTGACGAACAACTCTTCACATCCATAAAACAATGTTGGTGTTAGCACACTTTTATATGCTGCCATATTTTTCTCTTTCGATACTACTTCATTCATTGCAATAGTACACATAAGTCTAACTATTCTGCAGCTGATTCAAAACTATATATATTTGACTACTATGTATATACTGTAATATATTAATTTGTGACAGTGACATATATGTCGTATAATTTATATCAGCTGATGAAAGTATATATAACAAGTATATTAGTTGTCAAAAAGAGTTTATCCGTTGATGGCAATATATAGCTCTAGCAGTTGATACTAGATTATCACAATGATGTAGATTTCTCAGTTGGTGATAGCGGATTTAGTGTGATCTAACTTTTATTGATCAAAATGGGCTAGAGTTAGCCAGCCGTTGGCGCCAATTGTGCAATATACGATAGAGCAAGCAATTAATGTCATTTGACTAAAATAAGGTGGATCCAGAAGTTGGTTTCAGTGGTGCAAAATAAGATTTTTTTTATCACTACGTCCCCATTCGTGATATGCGCCTATGTACTATTTATGCTTATGGACATTTGCATGGAGGGAGAGTGGAAAACCATTTAAGAAAAATCACACTCAGTACACATGACTGGAAATAAACCACGATCTCCCTATCATAGGCAGTCTAGTCCATTAAGAGAGTATCGCCTTAGACCATGTGGCCACCGAAGTGGGTCACAATAAGATAGATCAAGGAGTTGATGCCAGTTGATTAGACATAGGTTTGTATAGCCATAATCGATGTTAAAGTGGTATAAAATGTTAGATTCACCTGTAACTTGGTCGTTGTTAATAGAGGTGTTAGGGTTCGAATGCTTTCTCTAGATGTATTGTAAGAGTGATTTCCCCTGTGGTTTTCCCATTCCTTCCTCCATGCTCATACGAGTGCATAAGACAACCTACAAACACTTTCCACAAGGATTAATTTGTAAATAGCCGTTGTGTTATAAAACGAAACTTTACACATATTACGCACACACTGATTTATATGAAATAAAAAAAGTTTCAAATAACTTTTACCTCTCCAAAACCACACACCAGATTATTGATACATTTCAATCTATCATTCTTCTCATTAGCAAGGGGAGCTACTGCACCCACTCGTGTGTTGACTGATGGAGGTTTGGGGAGGCAGAAGGGTGGACTTGAGTCACCCCCTAGCTGCACCTGAGACACACACACCATCCCTTATATGAGGGGGTTGGGGGTGGGTTTGTAGCTCTCCTCACAAAACCCCCACCGCATCCTTTGTTCCCTCAACCCTCATGTGTTTCCATTCTGTTCAAGTTGACAGGTCGACTGTAATAATTATTATTAGTTGTAGACACACCATACCAAGCAGGACCCCCGCCCCCCAACTACCCTTGCCTTATCCATAGCGCACACGCACATGCGGGTAGAAGAGAATAGACAGCGTGAGTTGTGAATATGGGCTACACCAGATATCATCGCTTAGGAAAGTGCATGGCTACTATTGGGAAACAACTTTGTCAATCTCTTGTTTCGTCTGGTAAATCTCCCCTCAAATATAAGACAAGTTTCACAACGCTGGTTAGTCGAGGTTACCGGTACCTCTTTATTACCCCAGCACACCACCTTCCGACATAACTGAGAGTGAGGAGATTTGGTAACAGTTGACCGAGAAACAGCGAAGATAAAGCTTTTCTTCATAAGACCTGCAGTTTCCTCAGCAATGATATAGGGTGTAGTGAATTAATCTATCCAACTTATAGGAACAGAACTGTGAATTGTGACCATAGGTTATTATTAATGGTGCAAATAATGACTATGAGCAACTTAAACTAAGCGATTTAGAGAAATAAGACTGAGGATATGAGATCTAAGAGCTTACAGAGGTTTTTCCTCTGTGGAGAGTAAACTGTAGTAAACTGAGATTAACGGCTGGAGGACTCGTTGTACTGGCCACATTACAGCCTCTATCCACAAATATTGGCACTATCATCGCTAAAGAGAGCAGCCACTCGATCGTTATAGTTAACTTGCGGGCTTACACCATGGAGATTAAAAAAAATTAGATATCACTGCTAAAGGTAGGTTCCCCTTCCAACCAACCACGCCACGATATCTTTTCCCACTGGTGTTCGCAGACTAAGATGATATATTTCGTGCTCCGTTAATTTGGCGTCTCCATAGTTGCAGTCAGGAAGCTGGTCACTTTGTTTTCCCACTGTTGCATCCAAAGAAGGGTGAAGGGGTCAAGAGGGTGAGTTTGCCCATACCCTTCATCTACCAATACATAAACAATTTTAACAAAAGCTTACAACTTATGAAGCAGAAATATAATACAGACTAGTAAAGACACCTGCCTCTGTAGTCGAATGGTTTGAGGCGTCACCCTCGCGAAATATCGGTTTGACAATGAGGATGAGATCAGGGGTTGAATCCTGGTTCAGTCAAGTGTACTGAGTCTATTTCTGGTGACTTAGTGGTCTAGGGGTAAGGTGTCGGACTTCTGTGTTGGGGGTTCGGGGTTCAATTCTAGGTCCCGGCACATATTTAACTGATTACCAAACCTTTCCTTCACCTCTGACGAGAAGTGTATTCATCAAATCTTGTGAATGTGGGGAATGCCAGGCCTCCACCGTGGTTTGGATTCCACGTTAAACTGTAGTTCCTCTAATTCATCTCACAATCACCCTACCATTACACATTAGCGTAAGTGCGTATAACCCGAACGGGTAGTAAGATACGGTGGTAAGAATAATAATAATACTTAGTTTATTTCCTAAATAATTGTCTTCCCTCTTCCCCCAAGTAAATATCAACACATTTCCTAAAAAATAAAAAATACATCCCTAGCCCAATAGCTCGAGTAGTTAAACACGGTTTAAAAAATAGATAAAATTAATTCCTAGATTATACAAACTGAATTTAAGTGACAAACCAAATATCAATAACGCACTGCGGTTGGTTTTTCACATGTTATTTATTACTGTGGTTTTCCCATTTACCCTTCATGCTAATGTGGATGCCCTTCCTCTAAAAACTTTTCTCGTCACAACTCCATATATTAATCCATTTATAGCCCTTGTGTTGTAAACGTATTAACCAAAAAATAATCAAATAAGAATAGAACGAACTTAAAATATATATATAGGTCTATATAATTATATCCTAGTTCATATGTAAATAAAAAACATATAGGGCTTAGGTAATGAAACAAGACCTCCTGTTTCGGTTATAGCAACCCAATATAACTTGTTTTTATACATTTTATTATTTATCCAAATTAAGAGTAGCTTTACACTAAGGGGATGTCGATGAATAATATAGAATTTAGAGTGAATCTACCCTAATTTTCGCGGAGGAAGAGTGGTAAGCCATTCAGGCAAAACAACCTTCAGTACACACGGCGGGGATTCGTGTCCCGACCTCCTCTTTCATCAGAAAATCAGACCATATGTGGTTGCTGACGTCTTAGCTTGAATGCCCATCAATGCCGATTGGCGCTCCACGGCTATTACGTATGTAAACTGTTGTTATATATAAGAGTATACATAGGTTTTCAACATTTCTAATCTGTTTGGACCTACTACAGGGATCATATGGTATAAGTCCTAGGGCAAGGAAAGGCAACATTTTTGGAGCCCGATCGACTTTAAAAACTTATCAAAATTACCGGAATCAACCATAGTTTCTCCACTCTACTGTACTCTATGTGCATAATATATTTATTCTTTAGTGTCAATCCTTCCTTTAACACTTATTTCACCACCTTTATACCAAGAAAATATAGAACAAATAAAATATATACTATAGTATCGAACAATTTAATTTACTTATAACATAGCCGATTTTGATCGATAAAGATTATTTTGGCTACTCTCATTTTACATTTTTTGTAAGTTCTTGATATATTTGCGAGTCTATAAGATTAAAAGATCGACTTTGACGATGTAAATTTATTAATTGACTGACTGGACGATAGTTTTATTATTATTATTATTATTATTATTATTATCTAGCACCGTGTCTTAGTACCCATTCAGGTAATATGCTTAATTACTAATTACGCTAAATGGCTGGGAATTGGGAAAGTTGAATTGAGAGGAAGCAAACCCAAATTTGCATGGAAGGAGAGTGGAAAACCATCTAGGAAAAACCATCCCTAGTTCAGCTGACTAATATTCAAACTTCGATCTCCCTATCCTCGGCAGTCTAGCTCAACACGAAACTAACGCGTTAGCCACCGAGGTGGGTCGGTCGATAGTGATCGACTCGTTACCGATCCCTGGTATAAGGCGTCACTCTCGCACTGGACCGGACTACCAATGATGGTGAGATCGGAGTTTGAATCCAGATCTGGGGTATTTTAATTAAAGTGTCACCCCCTCCCTCCAAATAATAATTATTTATTCCTCTCTCTTCACGTAAATACGGGTACATTTTCTATTTAAGGGTACCTTTCTCATTCCTAACACAATAATGTAAATACTTTTATTGTCCAAACGTGTAGCAAACTACGGTTCAAACCCACCAAAAAAACACAAAAACAATTCAAGTGAGGCGGAGTCTATTTTACTATACACTCACGCCTGCATGCAACCACTCCACGGTAACAACAATCGATAGTTTTCATGTGTGTCCTAGAGCTTACAGGTAGACCCATATGCTTGACACATCGTTCTCTACGCTCTATTTAATACGTGTTAAGTTTTTTCGGAAGCCATCCCCCCCTGTCCCCCATACCCTCACGTTTTCCCCTATCTATTCTCAATACTTTGGTTTCCGTGTTAGTTGAGTGATTGGTAATAAAGTTGAAAATCACGTGAACAGATAGAATTTGCCGCCACAGTGAGCATACAAATGCTACTTGCTTGTTTGATGAATCAAGTACCATACCTTTAATACGAACTTCAATGGCCACACGGTCTAGGGCGTCAATCTTTCAATAGAATAGACTGACAATGATGGAATTATTGGAGTTTCGAATCACTGTCGGGTGTACTGAGAGTATTGTTTGAATTGTTTTCACTCTCCCTCCACGCAAATGCAGGTACACTTACTCTAAATTTAATCTTATTCATCCTTAACCCATTAGCGTAGTTAGTACAACCAGAATGGGTAATAAATCGCGGTGGTAAAAATAAAAGTAAATTTAATTAATTACCTTTGGGCTCTATTTTAATGCAGGCTTTTAGGAAAAATATAGCTATGATTTTTCTTGTGTTTATAACTAACACTCTTCCGGGTTGTCCTAATTTGATTACACTATTGATTTAGAGATTAGGAAGTTAAAAGTCAGAGGAAGAGTATCCAAATCTGCGTGGAGGGAGAGTTGGGAAAACATTTACGAAAAAACCAACCTAATGCACACCTAGATGAAATTTGACATCCGTCCTATATATTATTGTCATCAAACTATTTTAAAATGATTTTCTTTTCGATTTGTTTTACATAAATTATTTATGTAGTTTTATACTTTAGTCACTATACCTCACTTTATCAAATTACTGACTCCATTTACTAATTTAACTTTTTGTTTAGCTATAATTAATGTTTTCCTATAAAAATATTCTATATGTTGTATTGCCTCTTAGTGATCACCACTGTAAACAAAGAAAATTGAAATTGAAATAACAAATTGATTTTATTTGATATAAAATAAATCATTAAAAATTTTACATTTAGATTCGAGTTTCAAATTCCGTTCCATTAAAGATTCAGACTCAAAATTTCGAAGCTTTACACAGCCTTAAATTTTATTTTTTATATAATACTTTACTTTAAACTAGTTTTAGGCCTGTGTGCGACAAGTGTATTATAATACAAATCAACCCAACAAAGCCTCACCATTAATTGGTAAACGCGTGGAAGCTTAGGCTTTGTTTGTAAACAGTATATTTCCGCCAGCTATTGCGTAAAGGTGGATAGAGTATGAGTGAACTAAATTAATAAAATGCTTATTAAATAAAAAAATTGAAAATCCAGATACGTTAGATTGTTCCCGTGGTTTATATTATAAGTGTGCTAAGTTTCAACTTTCTAGATCATATTATAAAGCCTTAGAGAGGGTGTGAAAAGACACAGACACGCGCACACACAGATTAGGAAATTATATGCATATTTTTATGTAACATTAACCAAAAAGTGTTTGGCTTTTCAATTGTCTTTTCACATAAAGCTTATAAATATATATCTCTGACAATATACTTGAAATACAATTTATATTTAATTGATGAGTAAATACCTACGTGGGTGTGATAAGCATTTAAAAACTATTTTAACAAACGGAGTGAAGTTAGATTATCATATTAAACTTGATAGTTTATACAAATTAGGCTTTTTGGATCGGTATAATTTTCAAAATAAAATAAAATATATGTTTGATGCATTCTGTTTGAGTTCCATCATAAATTTTTTGACACATCTGTGAAAATAGCCATCTTTATATTATAAGGGTTATCTAAGTGCCAAATTTTATTGTAATTGATCAAATTTACTTTTATCTCTCGTCTTGGCTTAGTTAGAGTTAAAGACCACACGTTGAAGAGACCATGGTTCAATTCTGGGTGGTGCTTACGAAAATATGTTCTATTTGTAGGGGTTTATACTAGCTCATTAGACTATTCAATTAAAACATATTTAAGAACTCATGGCTAAGTATAAAATATTACGAGTGATTTTCTATATTAAGATTGATAGTCGTGTTCTAATAACAGCTATGTATTAACTACCACAGTGAAAATACATTTAACTACAGCCTTGAAAATTTAGCTACATTGTTTCTAGAAGCATCTTATTTAAAATCAACTATAAATTTTGGACTCAATCATTTCTGCCCAAGCTGTATATTATGTTTCAATCCATCTTTGACTATTCTCAAAGTTTCCCTAAACATAGCATTCGTCACAATTCCCTGACTACTATTCATTAAATTATTCATATTAAATTTTAGTACATTTCACGGATCTTAAATGATGTTTTATAGTGGTTATTTTTAAAATAATTTAAACACAAAACGATTACAGCATGATAACCTGCTTCTTTATGTGAAAGAAAGTAATTTAAAGTAAAACAGTATTTAAGTGTTAAGGTAATACAAATATTTCCAATTTAAATGTGAGTCATCGTTGACAAATAATATATGATGGCTCTATACGAATAACAATTTGGTTAAATCTTTGTAGTGATTTTGTACGTATTCCATTAAAACATTGTTAGTATAATATCTCTTCTATAGTCGACAGATTTAACCAGTCCCAAAACATAATGTGTCAAAAGGTTTTCGAAATTTGTTCCATAGTATGAAAAGATCTTAGTGCACAAAAACTATTTAATAAAAAACTAGTAAATGTAGCCAAAATTCCATAATTAAAACAAGATCATTTGAGCTTGATAGCTACAATCTTGCTGAAGACACGTAAAAAAAAGTATACTCCACAACGTGTCAGGTAAAAGTTAATATATTATAAAAAACATTTTATCATTTAGTTTATTTACACATGCTTCCTATATTTTTGTCTCAATACGTAAACAAAATCCTCTCATAATAAATTTATAATACATTAAAAAAACTACTCAATCATCTCTATCGATAATGTTTACTCTATCATTTGAAACGATTGTTTCAAAAAAGAACTGAGGCAAATTGTTCAGTTAGTTGACCTCATCGTGTAGTCACATCTACCGTGGAGATACTTTCATGATACAGACATTGATAATAAAATTGCATGTCTGGAATACATCAATATGTAGCTCAGTTTGTGAAAGATCAGCCAGTACTAACGTACCATTGCCCAGGGGACGCCCGAATGTACTAATCGTGCATCCTTTCCGTGGAGGCTCTTTCCATGTCCCGATGAGATGAGGGGATGATGGTAGTGAATATGATGATGTGGAGTCAATGAAGATATTAACCTATCTTAATACTAATGAACCAAACCATCGTGATCATTAGAATTATTCTCTTTTAAATAAAAATTCCCTGGTACAATCTGTGAATCGAGCCCGGGACCTCTAAGTCAGACAGCTAGAGGCCGATTACAGATGTTAATCAAACTTCTCTATTAAACTTGTTAGTATCGCATCGAGCACAAAGTAATTAAATGGCTTTTAGGTCTTCATGTTATCGACTCATTTGGAGGCATTAGTCTCGCGTGTCCAAAAACAACTTTAAGTCTATGAAACAATAATCCCACATAATTAATATACTTCACACTCAAATATTCACACAAATTCCCGGATTTATTACATAATCGGGTCTCAGAAACCGGAAATCCGTGTGAGCTTAGCCTCCCTCCCCTCACCCACTCACTCCAACCCCGTTATATCAGTGAAAACCAATTGATCTGCTTTGTAAAGAAAACAATCCCTTGTCAATCCTCGCCGATATTCGTTATATTTTAACGTTCCAATGAATGTTAACGAGCTCTCACTTGATTGGCTGATTAAAAAATCAACACTTTTCTCAATTAGTGTAAACAATTCTGTGTCCCACTTCTGTTTGACTGGTATCAATCCGTGCTGAGGGGTTGGAGGGGGATAGAGGGTGGGGACGAGGTTGGATCACCGATGGAGCATCACCGAATGAACAAAGTGTCGTGGCTACCTTTATTAACCCTCTCTATTGTAGTTACACATCAAATCCCCAGGGGGGTTTGGGTCTACTGGTCAATCCAGAGCCACAAAACAAACAGCAAGTGTATTTTAAACGAACTACTAATCGACATTATTATTAATATTATTACTGTGAGGAAATTAAAAATGACACCAATAAGTATATTCTTGAGTTATATTCACGTGTAGTAAGAATCACACATTACGGTGAAGCCTTACTTTGTTTGAATATTTAAAAATAGAATGGATAGTAAATACTTTTAACACTTTCTTTAAAAAAAACTAGTCTTTCCCTCCAATGAAAATTTCAGACACAATTAATTAGACTATAAACAGGTATTATAAATATAGTTGACTTACATAATCAAAAATATATCGAGCAGATATTTAACTATAATGCAAAAAGAAATTAAATAGTATACTTGCTTCATTATTATGAAAACAGAACATTATTAACTATTTCTACTTTTAATTTACCTGCCATAAAAATAAATAAACACTAGTTTATTTTTATGTCTGTACTTTTCTTTATTTACCACAGTCACAACTTTCATAATATGAGGATTTTATAAAATAGGACTGAATTTTGCCAAGACAAGAATACGTGAAAAAATAATCACTATTGATTTTATAGTAAAAACATAATTTAAAAGTATCTATCTGATTTAATAACTACCATCAGATTGCCTCATACTTAACATTATATGTTGTCTCCATATTTAAAAATATTACTATACTAATAAAAGCACTAGCTTACAGCCCGAACGGGTAGTAAGACGCGGTGCTAAATATTATTATTATTAATAAAAGTACCATTTCAAATGTTTACTATATGGTTAGCCTGTTTACAAATTACGCATTTAGATTGAAATTAATATCTCAAATTTATCTAAGTAAAATAATACCACTATAGGCTACCAGTAAAAGGGTAAATTAATGGAACGTCTTCTGTTGACAAATCTCTAAATTAGCTACATGCTAGCAATCAGAGTAAATATTGTGAGATTATGACAAAATTGTGATCAAATACTTTGACAAACTGAAGTGGTTACGATTAAATGGATGGTGGTGGACACCTCACTCCCTCATTCTTCTACACAAAATATTACAGACTTCCTCACCGCAGTACTTAGCAATCATTCTACTAAAAAAAATCAGCATAAACTGAATTCACGTGCTAAGATTTCCACTCTTATGAGCTTTACCAATTCACAAATTTTAAAATTAATTCCATCCATTCATAGCTGTGGCATTATGGGTGTGGAATGTACTATCCCCAACAATAAACTTCCCTCAAATCGAATATTATTTCCAGGCGAATATAATGCTTCATTCTTTTGTAAACGTAATAAATAAAACTGTTTATATATACATGTTGGGATAGTTTATGAATGAAGGTATAAATGGTGGTAAGCTAACTATTACTTACTTATTTACTTAATTACTTTATGGCATTGGTAGCTCAGAAGTTCACTGCCGCACTTACGCACTGCCGCAAGTACGCCAACTATCCCTATTTTGAGCTAGTTCCATCCAGTCCACCTCATTACATCTTGTCCCTATTTTGAGATAGTTCCATCTAGTCCACCTAATTATACCATAGCTCTTTCAGATCCATTCTAATGCTATCCTCACATCTGCGCCTAGGTCTTCCCGGTGGTCTAACACCTCTTAATTTCAATCCATTGCAATTAAAACGTTGTCAATTAGATATGATATTGTTATTATAAGCTTGATTAGTTAATGCTTTGGCTAAGCGTGAGACAAGACAAACTATATTAATTACTTTCGCCAAAATTGATTAAAATAAAGTCAAAAATAAATTATATGAATGACAGAAAATAACTTTGAGAATTTTTTTTCAATCAATATTGAGGAAATTTTACTGTATTACTAATATTATTTGTTAGGTACTGTACGGGGTGTGAATATTGTACCACGGGTACTGTTATAATATATGTACAGCGATAGCTGCAGATTCCATGACTTTACCTATACATATATTAAAATAGTTTTGTTAACTTTTAAAATCATCTAAAAGCTAGTTTCTATCTAAATCGTACTGTACATGGGCCTTTAAATTACTAGAAATTACTATACTAGGATTAGTAGTCCTAGAACTTAGTTGGTGGCGCGCTTGCTTACTAAGTGTTTATTTCCCGGCACAGTTGAAAAATGTATCATTGGTGAAATCAAGATTTCCTTTCTAACAATAGTAAATAGACGTACATACGGGGTTGATATTGTTTCTTTTATAGAGTCAAATTAATATGATAGTGGAGTTTTAATATAATAAATGTTTTTTTAAAAGGGGGAAACGGAAAATACCTCTTCAAAAATAATATATTCTCGACCGTGAAATAAAGTAAATGGTAAGAAAGCACAAACCAGTTCGTTGATATGCGACATACACTAAAACACCAGCAATAACATCGACATAACCTCTTCAGTGGCGGAATGGTCTAAGACGTCACTCCCGTGGTGGACTGGCCTGATGATTACGGGGAGATAGGGTCTCCAATCCCAGTCAGTCCTACTGAGGGTGGTTTTTCTTAAACGGTTTCCCACTCTCCTTCCACGCAAATGCTGGTACGCTACCTCTAAAATGCTTCCTTCCACATCCCTACCCCCACTAAAGTAATTATCATAATATATGCGAACAGCCTGAACAGGTAGTAATACGCGGCGATAAAATAAAATAAACGTATCTTAAGATAGCATACGTAACAAAAAACACTCATTTCTGATCACCGAGAAATAAGTATTAGGCATTACAGGGTTTCGAACCAGGTATCCATAGCTTAGAAGGTGACCAGCCCCGTGTTGTCAGTGCACCTGGCTACGAGTTTAAGGGTCCCGGGTTCGATCCCCGGCTGGTACCTAAGGTATTTTTCCCTCAAGGGTAATTATCCCAATGGTCACCAAGGTTTGGTTAATTAGGCTTAAGCTAGGTTAAGACTCCCCCCAGCTCCATAACATCATAATCACTATCAACACACCATCTCATTGTGGGTACGACGTGTAGACAACCTCCACTGGTGTACCCTGGGCAACGTTCTGTGTAACCACTACAGCTAATAGTCTACACATCAGGTGACCTCCCGGTCAAATGTGCCATACGATTTAAAACAAACAACAACTTAGAAGGTAGAATTTATAGAAAGAGAGAAAATGTGGTTAGTGAGCTATACTTTCAAGACTTCAGTTCAAACCCAGGATGGATGTATAGCTAGTAACTCTCCCTGGAGTTTTTCATTTCTCTGTTTAACCGACTGTGGGGCATTAAACAAGTAATCCCAATTTAATATTTAACCCCTTTAAATTTGGTCGTTGTTAATTCTTGTATATAAAAACCAAAGGAAAGGTAGTGGACTACAATCAGGACTAGAATACAGTTGTGTGAGGGTCCTCCAGAGAGCATTATTGTGCTATCACCTACCATAACACAGCATGAGGTAGATGATAAATGAATGATGATAATATTCACTGGTGAATGGCTATGTACAGTACACTCACTTTCTCCAAAATGGCGGAATACAGAGGCATGCATAATAAAACGAGTTGAACTGATTTATGAATTACAATTCTTTTTATTATATTGGCCGTTGAACTTAGAAACGCCAGTTTTGAGATAATTCTGTGAACCTTAAGGTGGGATGAAAGCGGATGCGAGTAAAAAACAGCGTTTTTGCAGTTTTTAGGGCAAACTTTTTTTTTTGCCAAAATAAATAAAATATTTCTCCAGTATGAGTAAGACGGTTTGTCGATTTCTGTGACAGACAATGGGGTAATTAACGAACAATGGGGGTCCTTAATTGATTAGGAGGGTGGGGGG
>CABFVX010002787.1:65948-103849 GCA_902151425.1 Timema shepardi | reverse complement strand
ACGGGACGGACCGTTAGCACCAACTCTCACCTTTTTCTCAACGACACAAACGCTATCTTTGAGATTTTTCTTGACATTAGCTCTGTTCAAACAACGTTAATATCATCATGTGGAGAAAATTAAGCTCTACGTTTCTACTGGATCAATATTTTATTTATTTTGGCAACAAAATAAGGTTTTGTTATAAAAACTGAAAATAAAAACCTCGCCCTTTTATATCGTCCCATTCCACTCCACCTTAAGAGAGTAGAATGGGGAAAGTGACTTTGTAAAGCGTTGCTATAATATTCATCATGAGGAAAGGATTGGAGCCACGCTAATGAAAATGTACCCCCCTAGTGTAGGCTCCCTGCCGATATTTGGACCCCCAATCTTCCGGGTCAAAGTTAAAACATGATGCCGTGTGGTGGTCAAGGTTCGTCGTAGGGACCGTTGTAGTAACCAAATAAATAATTACATCTTACCCTTATGGGTGGCCGCATGGTCTAAGACGCTACTCTCACAATAGACTAGACTGCCAGAGACGGGGAGATCGGGGTGGTCGGGTGCACTGAGGGGTTCTTCCTAAATGGTTTTCCACTCTCCCATCACGCAAATTTGAGTGCACTTCCTTTAAATTAAACCTTTATCATCCTTAACACATTGGTATAATTAGTACATAGGCGTACAAGCCAAACTGGTAGTAAGGCGCGGTGTTATATAAAAAAAGGCATGTCTTGGAATAAATGAAGTGTTTGTTTTAGAGTGAGTTGATATTTTCCTGATTAGGATGCGACTTCTTATCATCGTCCTAGAAGTCCTAACGTTATCAACCATCGTATTCCTCACGACCTTGCCACTGTAGAGATAACAAAGTTCCCGGTAAAAATGTCGGATGATCGAATCCCAGGTGATGTTTTCGTAAGGGCTTTGATTATAATATTGAATTGAAGTATTAATATAACGACTGGTCTACAGCAGACCCGACGTTAGTGACACATTCGACCACCAAGCACTGTAGTCGATACGTGTGAGAAGAAAACAGTAATCTTTCATATTGTTTTATGGAAATTCATTGTATAATATTTCTGATGTTAACGTCCTTGGGATATATTAAACCTGAGAGAAAACTTGGGATATCTTGATTGCGTTCATTTCATTTAAATAGGTAGAAAAAAAATTCTGTAAAAATTAAAGGATCATTTTCCACAATGGAAAATTTTCACCTCCCATCTCTATGTCCAGAAATGACCAGCCAGGCAAACATCATATCCCCGTGACCTTGAACATACTTGGATGTTCATGTCACAACCCCAGGAGGGCTGAGCCTCTCATTTCTTGCTCGTCTCCCGCCTGCCAGAAGGTGTAGGGGGCTACATCGAGGACCATTAGTCAAGATAACAATCACCCCTCTCTACATAGCTCAGTGGTAAGAGTTCCTTCCAGGTCTGATGGCTGGTCCTGTCTGCTCACCTTTCCATATTTAACCTTCTTCATACTGTTTCTATATGCCAGCACACTGGCACTTTAGTGGCTAATACTAATTTTTTGGGGTCCTAAATGGCTTTTTTTTTACCACTGTATGGCAAAGAAGTTCTGTACATTAAACCAATTGTAATCTTGTGTTATTCATATAAAATGGATCGCAAGCCTTATTTGTGGTCTGGCAATATTACAATGTGTGAGTCCTCACTTGCGTACTTAATCAGAGAAATGAGACTAAATATTAGACATTTTTTTTCTGAAACGTATTTAGATGGAACTAATTCAATCTAAATAGGTATGACAAATTCTCACTTCAGTTTAATTTATCAACAGGCGTCAAGTCTACCGCGTGTTTTGATTCTTGAATATTTTCACACGAAAGATATCTATCGCGTGGTTCGCCAGCGGATACCATGACACAGCTCACTAAACAAAAATTAGATTCCTCAGCTCATTGCAGTCATTCGTTTTATTTTTTCTCACAAGCGTCTTAAGTAGCCTACATGTTAGGTTTATATTCGTACATCAATTCCAATAATGGTATAAGAATGAGAAAGGTAGACTTTTAGAAGAAATGCACCAGCTTTTTCTTAGAGAAAAGGTGGAAAACAATTTTGGAAAAAGACAACACCCGACCGGGACTCGAACTCCGATCTCTCCGTCACCAGCAATCTAGTTTAACAGGACCGCCACCGATGTGGGTGACGATAGTTAATTGTATCTAAGCATTAAAGATGAAAAGAGTACAAGCAGCCAAATGAATGCTTTATAATATATTTCTTGGTAGTGTACATTGTGGTTAGTAGGTTAGTATCGGTGTTTCACAACAAGCGACGCCGGCGACCTTTCCCATTGGCGGACGGGTTTCTCGTCACATTGTAATCGTAGGGCCATAATTCACCACAGTATAAGGGTAAACCTACATTTCACCAATAATACTTTTTTTTGCCATTCCAGGAATTGAACCCTAGACCCATATATATATATATATTTGAATCCTACACCTTAGCTTAGCTAGTAGCGTGTATGTCTACTGAGCTAAGGGTTCAATTCCTGGAATGGCAAAAAAAAGTATTACGAGTACGAGTTTTTAAATAGTGAAGTGGAAACAGACTGTACCATAATAGAATTAAAGGTTATATGTGTCAAGAGAAAGAGCTAAGCCCATCTTTTCTGTGTGTATGTTAATCTTAAGAATATATATATATATATGTTAATCTTAAGAATATATATATATATATACTTAAGATTAACATACACACAGAAAAGATGGGCTTAGCTCTCTCTCTTGACACATATAGCCTTTAATTCTATTATGGTACAGTCTGTTTCCACTTCACTATTTAAAAACTCGTACTCGCCCCCTCCCAGATATGTAAGTCCTCGTTGCGAGGCGTTAAACGTACGACAAAGTTTTTCCGTGGCAGGATCACTCTCCTCACAAGTTCGAGCTCGACAAAGTTGGGTTCTCCTCCCCTTCAAAACGAAGCACGTTATAACCCTATTACTTATCAAGCTCCCGCAAGTTCTTGGCCCCATCTTACTCCTTCTCGACATGGACCAATGACGCGCACAGCTTGTCTTAATCCAGAAGGTCCTTCTCGTGATCCTCGACGTGACACATACGCAGAATTCCAGGGCTCTCTCCACTTTTCAATTTTGATATGGGACAGCTATCGTTGCAGCTCTCGATGGACTGGCTAGGCTCCCACATACCTGAATAATGGATTCCCAGCCAGTGGAGTGACCCTTTACACGATTCTTTACCCGCTCTCATCCTTTTTTAGGAAATACGCCATTTCATCGTCACAAACATCTACTCCTGAAATATCTTGCAAGCATTACCCCAATTGTTTGAACATTTCGAATATGGTGAAACACTCCACCCACGCGCTCTTTTATATGTTCAGTGAGAGTGGTAGTGGAAGTGGTTCACCCCTTCCCAGACATTGTTGGCCGCATCGATCTACAAATTGTGGGACGATTTGAAACCTAGCCACTTGACGTTGGCTTTATTTTTAGCACGTCTAATAAGCTTATCTACAAGAAATACGTCCAGATGTGATGTTTTTTCAAGACTATTGGCGTAGAACCCTCCAGTTATAGGTTAAACTCTCATATCTTCTAGTAGAAATGTCTTAGGATTCGTCTCGACAACTTTACGTATCTTGAACAGTTCTACCAACCAGTTTGCGGCATATCCTTTTGCAAAAACGTCTTCGTGTTTACTGATACGAACAATATCTCCGACTTTAAAATTGTTAGGTGTAGGATCGATCGTTTTAGCTTGCAAATATACGGTACATAACATTTAACTTATTTGAGGTATTTAACGCTCACTTTCTGAACCAGCTGATTATATCAGCACATGATTTATAAACTATATTAAATATATAACAGATACAACACCCATACTTCGGCCGTTAATTCGTAACTTTGTAAGGGGAAACCCACATTTCACCAATTATAAGTTTATTGACCATGCTGGGAATCGAACCCGGGACCTTAAGCTCAATAGACATATATACTACTAACTGAGCTAGGGTGTAGGACCTTATGTAAACGACTATAGTCCTTTACGTATATTGGTCTCATATTGATAGTCAAGCGTACTATTTGATTATACTTTTCGAGTAAAAAATCGGTCATATTGATCCATCGAGACGATCCTTTTGACGTGAATCTCGTCCAAATCATGCTCTTGAGCGTTCGATTGAATCGTTCTACGACACTTGATTTGACGTTACTGTGTGTCACGATAGATTTGAAATCCGCGATATAAAACTCGCTTTTATTATCTGTCTGCAGATGACGCAATATCTTGTATAAGGACGCACACCATAGCTTTAGTGACGATCTCCTCTGGCTTAGCCTTGATGAGTACATCCCAAGCCCATTTGGAATAAACATCAATGATGGTGAAAATGTACTCGTATTTCTTATTCGATCTAGAGTAAAGTATCATCTCTACCAGATCAGCTTGTAGTAACTCGTTCAATCTTCGTACACTAACATGTCTTCTGACAAAAACCAACTATTGCGGGACGATGAAGTTCACGTGCAATATCCTCCTTGGCAGACATGATTAGACAATGATTCCAGCCACGCGTAATTCTTCGATGATGGAAACAATTTCGCTATCATGTGCTCAATCATCTGCTCTGGTCGGTTAAATACCAATAGGTATAATCTACCCCTCTTCCTCTTTCCGTTTTGTATAGACCTCCCTCAAGCTAATCCTAGAACATGGGTTCTATGATACTTTTATATTTCAATCCCGTTCTTAACTTTAAACGGCTGTAAGGTTCATTCCTGATTCGTTGTGCGTTAGTTCCTTCAAGCATAGACATGTACACCTTTAGATCCTCCTTGGTGTAATTCATAGACTCTTTTCTGAAAAGTAATTCCTAAATTCCCCGTGTGTAAGAAGCTACGATATTATTGAGAATTACAATACTGTCACTCTTATCAAACATAACATGTGTATCCCCGATCTTAGTCGTGTACGCATAGTAACGTATACCATAAGTTTATCAGAGTGTGCTTGAGGTGTATGAAGATAGGTATGAAATAAATGTTGGTTCTGCCATCTCTTCTTTCACCTCCTCAGTCATTTTCACTGTTCTCTGTCATGTTCATTGTTAGGGATCTGTTTAAAGGTTTCCTCGCCTTGATATCTTACTCGTGTCACGCATCTCATAACTGTTTGTATTTTCGTTTAATGTCTTTACTCGCTTTGACATATCCTCTGCAACCTTTGTAGACATGATGCAAACTATGAATGTCTCGAACGATTAATTAAACAAGTATTATATATAAATATATATAATACCTAGCTCTTCGTGTAACGTTGGTAACGAGGTTGACAATTTATCCACTATAAAATGTAAGAAAGCTCTCTCTGACACCTCTAAAGATACCCCTCTGAAAGGTTTAAGAGTCAATAAACAGCTAATGTTTTTCAAGTTCATAACCATATTTGAAACGTTGAAGGTGATTTTAGTTTAAATTTTGGTGGACTATGCCAGTATGACAGTAAGTTTTTCAAGTATTGTCGCATGTCTATTTCAACATTTTATGAATTGCGGCATTGTTTGTCACCAAATTTACTTAAAAGCTGATAAATTATGAGAAATGCAATTACACCATCTGAAAAAGTGGTAGCTACGTTGAGGTAAAGAACTTTGCATGCCAACTTAATACATATAATTATTGAAAAGTGCATAAAACACTATTGTATCTCAATCATGTACCCAACAATGTACAGTACATTGAAGGCTAAATTTGTATCACAAATTATTGTTATACGATACGTTCTACCTCGAAAGAGATCTAACAGCATACTAACCGCACGATTTATTCCCTCTCGTCTGAGAGTATATATTTTACTCAAATGTATCTCAAGATCTATGTGTGATATTTTCCCGCACGACCAATAATTTTGTCGCTAGATACAAGCGATTGTTCTAAACTGGTTGTGCGGGAATTTTACCGCGCGAAATTTTCCCTCCCTGTGTGAACGCTCCCATTTAAAGCAATGCATCTCAGTGGATAAAATTTGCGCGACAAAAACATCTCGCGATAAAATATTTTTCATGTGAAAGAGCACTAAGGGCCGTATGCAAGAACTTGATTAAGTGAATGCCTTGTGGACACTAGCGTGGGTTTGTTTGCATCATTATAGGTTAAAAGGTGGAGCGATAATGTGCTTGGGACCACACTCTTGGTCCACTAAGCATTCACTATACGTTCTTGCATACCACCCTAAGTGGTCCCTATACTGATGACGTGTTTATACGCACCATCCACTCTCCTGTGTTGTGAAACGTCTGATTGATGATTGGATCATAAACACACGAGTAACACACGCCATTGACTCAACCGGCTGTAGTAAACTCGATAAAGCTCTAGGCTCGTTGTGATGCCGAAACGGCCCTCCAATATTATTGAGACGAGTAAACCGCCCACTAATGGGAAAGGACACTGGCGTTGCTTGTTGTGAAACACTGAAAGTAACCTACTGGGGTTATTGATATTTAAAATTGGCACGAGACTAGATTTATGGTCATAAATAAATCGGGGTTTGAATCTCAGCAGTAACAAGACGTTACCATTTAAAAATCGTTATGGCTCTTATCAAAATGGAAATGAAAGATACCAACATGACCCGATAAGAATAAAAACCTTTCACTATAAGTCCTATTATTAAAAATAAGAATGAAAAAGTGAAGAGACAGTAAAATTTGATTTCAGGTTAATATTTTGTTTACGTTGACCTAATAATTTCACTCTTTGTAAACATATATGTCGGTGGAAGCGAAGTATATATGGCGCTTTAAATATTAAAAAATAATATTGTATAATATTGCTAGTTATATAGGTCATTACTTTATACATGACTAGTCTTTATTATTAAGTATTTTGTCTTATGACAGTTCCATTCCTTTTGGCAAAGAAACTTAGACCTCCAAAGCACCCTGTCCTCTGCCTCCTCCTTCAACTACTAGAATTTTCTTATTTCCTTCACGTCCTCTAGTATTTGAATTCTCCTTCCTAAGCTCCTCTTTACCTCAACCTTTCCCTCTATAACGTCGTGCAGAAGACAGTTTCTCCTAAGGATGTGTCCGAAACAGTTTGATTTGCGCTGAAAAATCACATCCAAAATGGATCTCTCCTCACCCTCTCTTCTTAGGACTTCTTCATCTGTCACCCTGTCTGTCCACCTGATATTTTCAAGTCCTCTTCAACACCACTTTCAAAGCTCTCCAAGTATTTATTTTTCATCTTCCTATGAGTCCAAGTTTCTGCGCCATACATTGTGATGCTCCAAATGCAGCATTTCATCAGTTTCTTCCTCAGTTCCAAATTCAACTTTCTGGTCAGCAGTAACCTCTTCTTGTTGAAAGCTTCCATAGCCATGGTGATCCTTACAAGTTGAACAGACTTGGTAACAAACAGCATTCCTGTCTCACTCTTCTTCCTATATCTACGCTGTTGGTATCTGCATAATTTCGTATCACGTTCACTCGCTGTCCCAGGTACAGATTTTCAATCAGCCTTCTGTCCCTCCAGTTGATGCCGATATTCTTGAGTATTTCCATCAGTTTCTTCCATTTAACTCTACATAAAGCCTTCTGCCAGTCAATAAAACCAATGTAGACTTCTTCCTTGACTTCAAGCACTCTTTTTGAAATTATTCTCAGCTTACCGATGGCACCTCTGTTTTCTTTTCTGAATACAAATTGGTCTTCTTCTATCACACTTTCTATTTTCTGTTCCATTAACCTGTTTAAGTATTCTTTCCACAATCTTTCCCACATGAGAGATGAGGCTGATGATCCTCTGGCTACTGCATTTCTTGGCTTACTTCTCCTCTAGAGCCACCATGGTTACGTCTAGAAAATCTTTGGACCATTCTTTTGTTTCGTAGATTCTATTTATAAGTTGTCAGAGCCATTATACTTTGTTTCCCAGTTCCTTCAGAAGATCAAGTGGTATGATGTCATCATCTCCAGCAGCTTTCCTTCGTCGCATTTCCTTTTTGGCTCTCTCCAATTCACTCTTTAAAATGTTGGGTCCTTTTTCATCTTCCTCTACCTCTTCTTTGGCTTTAATCTTTAGGTTCCCTGGTCTATTTTTCTTGTTGTACAGTTCTTCTATATTTCTTCTTCAAATCGTAAGAGCCTCTTTATGATCCATCACCTTATGACCCTTAGGGTTTTATATTCCTTTTTTTCGCACACCTTTGTTTTCATTCCCTCCCAGTTGCTTTGCTTTCTGGTACATGGGGCATACCTTCCTTTTCTTAGCATTTCAATAATCTCATCGCATGTCTTCTCTATATAGTATTTCCTCGCTTTGTCTGTTTCTCTCCTTAACTCGTTATTTAGCCTCGTATATTCTTCTTTGTTGACATTTTTCTATTTCGTTCTTTCTTCCATTCTCTGAAGCATTTCTGTTGTTACCCAGGGCTTTCATACAGTCCTCTTCACTTTTCCAACATAATTAATTTAGCTCCTTCATAAAAATATTCTTAACACTATTTCACTTTCTTTCTACACTTATATTCGCTTCTGTCACTTCACTTAACCTTTGTTCTATTGAATTTCTCACAATGTCACTCTTGCTTCTTAATTTTTTTTAAGTTCCATTATTTAACATAATTTAATTACTTGCATTTGTTTAATTTGTTTAGGTAAAGATAAGATTCTCAGGTCAAATAATATTAGTATTTTAATACTATACTTAACACAGATTATGTTAACAACTACCCCTAATGTGACAAGAATGATGAGTTAAATTAAAAGGGAATGCCCCAGCATTTACCTGAAGAAAGAGTAGAAACCCACACAGTAAATACATCACCCCCAGTGTAAGCTGCGGGATTCGAACTTTCATATTATTAAGGTAATAGAGTATTTTATTTTTAGTAGATTGAACTCAAAATTCTGTTAATGGTGTGGACGTTATGATGAAAATTAAGTATATTCTAGATTAAATAAAATCAATTCCTTTTTGAAGTTTTTGCATGGTTATTGAATAAAATAATATGTATTTATTACATTTTTTTAAATACTGTAAAGCCCCTTTTAAAAATATTTCACAATTCATAAGCGTAGCTCTCTGTTGTTGTTTTTTGTTATCTATTGAGTTTAAAACAGTATTTTTCAAATTTGTTCAAAGTGTCGACACACTAAAGTTGAATTGATACTCTTATGACTAGTAGGGGCGGTAAAGGGGTCAAATACACCTGTTCTTATGTAACATAACATAAGAAAAGTATCACATTGCTCCTTATGTGAAACGAAAAAGATAAAATATCCATACCACGCTTTATTTCTTTGATCGGTAGACACAAGTCACATAGTAAAGGCAGTTTGTTCCAACTTTAGTCAACAAATCTGAACAATTAATTGTAAGAAATTATGAGCTTTAGAATGTTAAAAATAATCAAAAAACTATGACTTACCAATTCATGTATTATATATTTATGTATTCATATGATATTTTTGATCATTATATAATTTAATCAATTTATTCCTGTCTTGTATTTACAGTCGTAAAATTGAATTGCCTATAAATAATGTTTTTCCTGTATACATTTTAACCCCACTACCCCTCTACTCCCAGGCGGTCCCCCAATGCGCATAGCTTTCATTTGGTGGTCCTCCATCACCGAAAATTTGGATAAACATGGTACTGGAAAATTCACAAAATATTATCTTCATGGTATTCGACTAGTTCACAAACTGGCGATCAAGTATTATTTGAGGTTTGGTTAAGTTTGTGCTGAAAATAATCCTTGTAATATACTAAAATAAACTGATGAATACTATAAAGTTGTTTAGTTAATTTTTTATTTAGCACCCTGTCTTACTACCCGTTTGGGTTATAGGCTTAAGTATTAATTACGCTAATGGATTAGGAATTGGCAAGGTTGAATAAAGAGTAAGTGAACCCGCATTTGAGTGAAGGGAGAGTGGAAAACCATTTAGGAACCCACCCCCAGTTCATCCGACCGAGATTCAAACCTCGATCTCCCCGTCCTCAACTGTCTAACTCAACACGAAACAAGCGCGTTAACTAACCACGCCACCGCGGCGGGTATTATTTATTTAATTTGTTCCTAAACAGAGATGCCTAGAACAATTTAAATGTGCATATGTACTTAGGGTAGAGTTACCAACTGTGCTCTTATAAGAGTGCATGTATGTACTCTTTTTGAGGAGGTAAAACAGCATACTCTTAATAGTAACTTATCGAAGTTAAATGTACTCTTTTAAAAAAATTTCAGAATAATAATTGTATGGAAAGCAAAAATTTGTTAGTTGAGGTTCAGAATAAGTAAAAATATTATTTTGATTGATTAGTACAATCTATAACCCGCCTCGGTGGCGTAGTTGGCTAACGCGCTTGTCGTGTTGAGCTCGACTGCTGAGGACGGGGAGATCGAGGTTCGAATCTCGGTCGTGTGAACTGGGGGTGGTTTTTCCTAAAGGGTGTTCCACTCTTTCTTCACGCAAATGCGGGTTCACTTCCTTTAGTAAAACCTTCCCAATTCCTAATCCATTAGCGTAATTAGTACTTAAAGCATATAACCCGAACGGGTAGTAAGACGCGGTGCTAAATACCATTAGTACAATCTATATTAATAAAACTTTTGTTGATCCTTATTAAATAGAATGCTTTAGTCAATTAAGTTGTTAACATACAATAGCAAATCAAAGATTCTGGAAAAAAAGCGCAAGTGAAAGAAGTGCACACGAAAAAAAACTACAAGCAAAAATGCTCACATGGAAATATGCCCACATGAAAATTGTTCAAACGAAACATGCTCATGTGAAAAAAGCTCGCACTAAAAGTGCGCACTCGGGAAAATGTCCATAGAGACAAATGTCCCCATTCATTTTTACTTTCTCATCTAAAGAGAAAGTATTGAAACCGTGAAAAAAAAATCGAAATCGAAATAAAAAATTTAGACAAGAAAAAAAATTGAATTTTACAATTCTGTCCATCTCCTTGTTTGTCTCTCTATGTATGTGCTCAAACTTGATATTTAATTTTTACAATTTTATACCTCCAGATTTTTTTTTACCCTATCCCTCAAATTAAAGATGATGAATGCTTTTTTTAAACTCCACTTTTGAAAATGGCTTTAACGATTTTAATTGAAATTGATGTATAGAATATGTTTGACATCCCAAATAAGTGAGATAATACCTTATATTTGGTTTTTGGGTTAAAATTAATTGAAGGGCTGATGAGTAATTTTAGAAAATTCGAAATATTTTGAAAGCAGCTCTAATGATTTGGTTCCAAATTGGTATCTGTGGTATGTATGTCACTACAAAAATAAATGATACGGAATTCTGCACGGGCTTTCTCGCTCAGGTGTTTAAAAATGTAGATATTTACTCAAAATTAGTCATATAAAATACACTAGCGAACCCGAGAACAAATTGTATTATAATTACAAACAATTTTTTTTTACTCACGGTTTTAATTTTTATAATTTTATTTCTAAAGAATTAACTTCTTCATTTGTACATATGAATCAATAAAAAATATCGATACTTGGTCTCCAAGAGTCAATACTTTGTATTAAAATTTTGACATTTTATTAGGGGATTCACATCTTATGGTTATCGCATAGCTATTAAATTTCTCTTTTATAAATTTTGACCAATAAAATAGGTAATTATTGACTATTTAGTATAAAATGAGATAGATAAATCATTGCTGTAACATATATGGATTAGGAGAGGAGCGTGGGGGAGGGGCCGGTGCGCGCCCCCTTCAAGAAACTAAACCAATTAAATCAATGTTAAAGTTACTACTAGTTTCATTGTCACGTAATACTATCTCATTAACCAGATTTCATTTTTAAAATTGTTATTGGTAATATTATTAAATGATTAATATACGGTAATCATTATTAATACTTAAAACAATCGCATTAAGTATTAAAATGGTGAAAATGGGCATTAATTAAACTACCCAAATTTAATTTGTATGCGTCTAACTTTGTTGCACAAACCTTACTTAGGTTTACATTTATTTTATAATTTTTATTATCACTATTTCAATGATTAGTAATAAATAAATATCTTTAAAATAATTTATTTTTAAATAACGTGCTTTAAACGAAATATTTGGATAATACCACACACATAACGTTTTAATTGTTATAATGTTTAAACTTATTTCCCTCTTAATAATCACTAAATATGTTCTTATTATTTTCTTTTAATAATTTTCAATACTAATCGTAAATTTCGTGTTATACCCTTCATTAGAGGATTATTCTCGCGTTTAGCGTTACACTGAAAAATTACTCAAAAGATTTCCTCTCAAAGTTTGAAGTATTTTTATGTCAACATTTCTTCAAGTCCCCACCCCCCGACTCGATCCCGATGGGAGCACCCGCGTCCCTCCTACATTCACGAAAATCCTGTATTCGCCCCTGTGCTGTACAAGCACTTACATAAGAGGTTTAAGAAAAAACATCAACTTCTTGATAGACTTACTTATTTGCTTACTTTATGGCATTAGATAATTTTTGTGTTTGAACTTAAGGATCTATTCACAACTAAAGCTCACAAAATGATATTGATATATTTGCCAATATATCAAAAACTATTGGTTTTATAAAAATATATTACAAATATTTTTTTTTCACTTTTAATCGTACTAAAATTTTACAGTGATAAGTTATTTAGTATCTCAAAGAGTTGCGGAGATATGAAACATAAAAGTAATTTTCATGGGAAAATGAAAAAATAAATTTTGCTTATAATCTTAATCAACGCCTTCGTGCGAACTTAAATCTAAATCGTTTTAGTCGATTCTGAGAAAACTGAATGTTTCTCAATTATAATTTACGAACCAGACCGGTATTCTTAAAGTAATTTTGACGACAAATTGAGGTTATCCATTTAGTTTGTAATATTGATCATAGTTTAAAAATGAAATTTAATCAAAATCGCTTAAGCCAATTGTGATAAAATAGATTTATTTTTCTCTTAAGGAAACTACCCTTAATTTTAGGGTTGGATATCCAATTCCAAAATTTCCTCGGGATAACCGTATGAAAACCCTAGATACCGAGTCAGCCCAATCGGTAGTATAGTTTAGGCTCTAGCCTGAGGTACAGACTGAAAGACAAATGGACAGACGGCATTGCGAAAACAACTTTTTCGGATTCGGAGGATCGTGAAATGGCGACATTCATCAAAATCTTGAGTTCGATTTTTTTTACGATCACAATACTTGCTCTAACTGTGAGGTAGCGAGAAAGTAAAAATATTGATATTGGGTCCTCAAGGGTCAACACTTCGTATTAAAATGTCGACTTCTAGTTTAAATTTTTTAGAGTAATAATCTTTATTTCATGAAATATGTAACCTACTTATTAAACTAAACCAACATGTAGATCCAACTTAAATGTATAATAACCATTAAATAAAACTCAATTTTGATATATTTTTTGAACCCTAAGCACTTGTAAACATTGGTTATGTTGTTGTACCACGGTCAGAATTTTGATGACCTAAAATGTGTCAAAATTTATCCATAAAATGAAACTAAAAATTAAAAAAAAAAATCTTTAAATTAACATAAAAACCTAAAAAAAAGTGAATGCAAACTCTATTAATGCACAAGAATAAATCAAACGCGCACTTTACAAGTGGAAGCTAAAAAGTTAGTAATGCTAAACTCCAATCAAACTAGCATTCCGTTAAAAATTAACCTTGATTCATAATTTTTTTCGTGTGGGCATTTTTCCATGTGAGAATTTTTTGTGTGAGCAATTTTTTTGTGTGGGCATTTAACCTTGTTTTTTTCGTGTGGGCTTTTTTTCGTGTGTGCTTTTTTCCGTGTGGGCATTTTTCCTTGTGGGCATTTTTCCATGTGGGCATTTTGCCGTTTGAGCTTTTTTCCTGTGAGTATTTATGACCGTGGGGTTTTTTCTGTATGGAATTTTCATGTTTGCTTTTATCGTTTCCGATTTTTTCCGGTCACCCAAATCGAACATTTAACTCAAAGTTAATAATTAAAAAAAAAATCATATAGATATAATTCCAACAGTTAAAACATCCTTTAGAGAAAAATAAACTTTTTGAAATGAATCATGTTGGAAAAAAAATCTGTTCACTCTAAAATGTTCTGATGCATCACTCCCCTTATGAATAACGTGTGTTCATTGTTTTAAAAGACCCACTTTGAACAATGATTTTGACAAAACGCACCGTAGACTTGACGCACGTTTTGAAAACAGCCTTGTGAAATGGCATTAAGGACGCTAGCTAATAACATAATAAACACAATCAGATGAGTGCCAGTTAAGAAATAAGAGCGATTTCATTCCACTTCTCTTCTCACACTCATGTTTTGACTACAATGCTTGGTGGTTGAATTTGTCACTAACTTAGGGGCCAAATATGTTACTATTTTAATTGGATGAGCAAAGCCTGTGCAAATACAGCTCCGTCCCATAGGATTGAAAATGTACGGTACGGTTGTCATCTCTACCTTTTATTACGCCACTACAACTGCGTGTATTGGGTTGTAGACTTGTAGCTAGAGAGGACCTCGCCATGCTATCTGTCTGTAACAGTAGCAGAGTTGGCAAACAACGGAGCCTCTCCGGGGCTGATAACATGCACCACTGTTTAAATACATCCTTCCTCCCACCCTTCTGCTGATAGTGGCTACAGGAGCAGCACAGCCAGTAACTGTACTCTGGTAGCTTAGCAAAGGTTCACTAGAGCTAATGTGTTTTGGTGGCCGAACTAAGGTTACGACCAGACGAGCTGTAAAATACTGCCAAAAACGTCAGTAAAATAAAGCTGCTACAAATTGTGGGCGGCCAGAAGACGGCTGTAGTGCTGCTTCTTCACGATACACTAGCAACAAGTAGCTTTTGTGTGCAGATGTGAAAATTAAATAAAGGTGATAAATCCTAATGCCAAATTGCGTTTTGCGTGCTACTTGTCCGACGTCGGCACCGTCTAAAAAGATAAAGGAATCCATCCCAAGCATCTCCTGCTAGAAATTCCATTACGCTAGACCAACTGCAACATCAAATCGCTGTTTTTGTGCTCTCCACACTTTACGTCATACCGACATGGATATTTTTGTAACTAAATAATGAGGTGTTCGCCATTTTGGAACAAAATGGTAAATAAAATAAAGAGAACACACGAGGCAGGAATATGACTCCGCCACACAATATTGCACGTGTGGCCACTCTTTCGCTGTAAACTGTCGCCAGAATTATGGACCCAGGCCACAGACAAGAAAGAGACAGACTCTCAACCTTACGGAGGTTTTGCTGCGCTCCTTTTGGCAGCTTGAGTCCTTCAACACTGGGTTTCGCTAGTGTCACTGCTGGGTGCTGATGGAACTGCAGCGATCCAAGTGTGGAAGGACTCAAGCTGTCAAAAGAAGCTCAGCCATTTTAACCTGGAGGTTGGGTATCTAGGTATATAATTTGTCTGAGGTCCAGGCCTATTCATCTACAACACGACCTTGAAATTAGTTCCACTTTCTAACCAAGCAGTAATTTACAACATTGTATAGCTGGCTACATTTGAATCTATTGGATGCATTTTTATGATTTATTTTACTGCGGATTCTGGCAGTATTTTACAGCACGTCTGGCCGTAGCCTTAGGCTCACCCCAGCTAGTATACTCTGGTAGTGGAACTAAGACTCGCCACAATTAGTATACTCTGGTAGTGGAACTAAGACTCGCCACAATTAGTATACTCTGGTAGCGGAACCAAGACTCGCCACAATTAGTATACTCTGGTAGTGGAACTAAGACTCGCCACAATTAGTATACTCTGGTAGTGGAACTAAGACTCGCCACAATTAGTATACTCTGGTAGTGGAACTAAGACTCGCCACAATTAGTATACTCTGGTAGCGGAACCAAGACTCGCCACAATTAGTATACTCTGGTAGTGGAACTAAGACTCGCCACAATTAGTATACTCTGGTAGTGGAACTAAGACTCGCCACAATTAGTATACTCTGGTAGTGGAACTAAGACTCACCACAAATAGTATAGTCTGGTAATTACTAAGGTCCATCACAACTATTATACTGTCGTATATACTATGGTAACTAAACTAAGCTCCATCACAACTAGTATACTCTGGTGTATACTCTAGTAACTGAACTAACATCCATGACAACTAATATACTTTGGTACCTAAACTAAGGCTCACCACAGCCAGTAAGTATATACTCTAGTAGTTGAACTATGGTTTCCTACAGCTACATACTGTTGTAGCTGAACTAAGGTGCACCACACAAAGTATACTCTCGTAGCGTAACCAAGGCTTACTACAACCAGTACCTAAGTAAACTCTGGTAGCTTAACAAAGGTTCACTACAGCTTGTGTATTTTGGAAGGCTGAACTTAGTGAACTGTTTAGTTTCCTTCCTTATGCCCTGACACTATTCTTCAATTCCTATTGGGGCATAGCAATCATAACTTACCATTTGTGTTGTCCAAATTGTTTTCAAGGCAATACATTATCTGAGCCAGATTTAGAAATGAATAAAATAGCCAAAGCTATTATTTATGCTAAGGTGGCTGCGTTATCTGATAGCTCGTGATCTTAATAAAATCACACATTTATAGCCGACGATTCTCGCATGTCCGTCATAGACTCTGCCTTAAAATATGAGTGAAGAATGACCATGGGCACGGGACGAATCCTGGATAGCTAAGTGGTAAGAGCATTGGCGTACTAAGCCAAAGGTCCCGGGTTCGATTCCCGTGTCCAGGTGTCATTTTTCAACTTTCAGAACAAATTTGGAAAGTATAGTATGACTCTTTTAATTATAATTCTTATTCTAAAACCTGTGATGCTACATTCTTAAACTAAAATTAACTGCTTGATTTGGAAAGTTTAGTGTGACTCTTTGATTTATAACTCTTATTCTCAAACCTGTGATGGTACATTCTAAACTAAAATTAACTGCTTGAAATAATTAATTCGATATTAATTTAGATTAGTTAAAAAATGACTCCCGGACACGCGAATCAAACCCGGGACCTTTAACTGAACGCTAAGACAAAGGTTCTGGGTTCGATTCCCAATGGTTAGTTGAAAAATGACACCTGGACACGGGAGTCTAATCAGAACCTTTGGCTTAACGCTAATCTAAAAATTCTGGGTTCAATTCCTATGTCTAGATGTCATTTTTCAACTAATTTAAATTAATTGAATTGTGGTTTTACCTGATTTGGGGGCCACATGGTCCAAGGCGTCACTCTCGCATTAGTTTAGACTGCCAATGACGGGGATATGGAGGTTAGAATCTCGTTCCGGTGAACTAGGGGTGGTTTTCCCAAATTGTTTCCCCACTAGCTTTTTTACGCAAATGCGGGTACATTTCTTCTAAATATAGCCTTCCTAATCCCCAAAATCATTAGCTTTATTAGTACATGGGTGTATAACCCGAATGGGTAGAAGACGCGGTGCTTAAAAAAAAAGTGCTGTTTTCTTCATACGGACATTCCAGAAATTGCAATTATTTGCAACCTGTGTGTTGATATTCATTCATTTAAGATGGCTTGTTCCTTTACTTGTTTAGAACGCACAGTTTTAGTTTATTATGTTAGGAGCGACCAATGACTCCTTTTGGTTGTCGTGGAGTGTCCAGTCTTACCCGCCTGTCACTTTCCAAAGACGCCTAACAACTCCTACCCCCCTCCCCTCTAACCCTCTCCTCTTCTATCTTCCCTCCCACCCCCTCAGAAAAAAATGTTGGACACTAAACAAATAAATTACCTTGTCACTGCCTCCATCCCAACAAACATGACACGGCGTTTTTTACTTCTTCCCTTCTTTTTTATTTATTATGTATACCTCGTTCCTCCTTCAAATATTACGTCTGCTGCCCTGCCCCCTCCTCCCCTTCCCTCCCTACTCTTTCCAACATTCCAAGGTGTAAGGCGATTGTGTGAGGTCGGATCAAACAACGTAGCAGACCGGCGGGATTTAAGGTGTGATGGAAGGAGACGCAAGAAAAGGCAAGTTATTTTGGAGTTTTTTTGGCAACACTTTTTTAAAATTAATTTTTTAAAAATATTGCTCCAGTACAAACTTATAATTTAATTTTTTTCACATCGTGAATTCAAAATGTATTGACTGTTTGTCTTAGGTGTCCTGGAATTTTATGACAACTTTTTTTTATTCATTTAAAAAGTTTGTTAGATAATGCCACTATGCTCATGACATATATTCAACAATTGTTGATATTGTTGATATCACCTTGGAAGAAAATTAAACTCAATATTTGTACTTGAGCAATATGTTATTTATTTGCCCAAAAATATGTTTGCCATAAAAACTGAAGAAACACCGACCTTTTATCGCGTCCTCTTTTATCCCACTTTAAAGCTTCTACTTGCTTGTTCTTCGACGCACCAACTCTTCTACTTGCCTGTTCTTCAATGCACCAACTCTTCTACTTGCCTGTTCTTCAATGCACCAACTCTTCTACTTGCTTGTTCCTCGATGCACCAACTCTTCTACTTGCCTGTTCTTCAATGCACCAACTATTCTACTTGCCTGTTCCTCAATGCACCAACTATTCTACTTGCCTGTTATTCGATGTCACCAATTCTTCTACTTGCCTGTTCCTCAATGCACCAATTCTTCTACTTGCCTGTTCCTCAATGCACCAATTCTTCTACTTGCCTGCTCCTCAATGCACCAATTCTTCTACTTGCCTGTTCTTCGATGCACCAACTCTTCTACTTGCCTGTTCCTCGATGCAAAACTTTTCCATTTGGCACTTACTCATTGTTGACCAAATGCACTATTTCCTCCTAATATTTCGTATTATTTAATTTATCATCTTTGTTGGTGACGAATATATATTAAATACTTTGGCTACGAGTACCTGCAGTTGCATGAAATCAACATTTCTTCATTCCTCCCGAATAAACTGCCTTCCACGAAATCCCAACTCCTTGGATGAGATCTGCGCTTACACTTGAACACGATCTTGTAAAAATTCCTCGTCTGCAAATGAGTCCGACGTGACTGACCGAGCGGACTGAAGTACGATAGTTGTTATTTTGTTTGAACACACATCGTCGACATTCTCGAGGAGTGAGAATTCCTTCATACTTTAGACCACTTGGCGGATAGGTTACTTTTTTAGTGGACATTGAAGGAGAAATATATTTCACACTTTCAAACTAATTAAAGTTTTATTTTTATATGTTTACATGCACCTGTTTAGATCGAGTTTGGATTGTATGACCTAAGATTTTCTTCAGGCAAATAACATGAGTGCGCCCTTAATAGCCAGATAAGGCTAATAGTGGATGAAAAGTCCCTACATTTTTACCAAGGTGGTTTACCATATATTCTCTGAATCAACTAATGTATCAGCAGACAACTTACAAATTAACTTAGCTCTAACCCGCTTCGGTGACCCCATTAATGGTATAACGCGTTACTCTCGGGGCTCGAATGTAGGTCGGGTGTACTGAGGGTGGTTTTCCAAAATGGGTTTTAACTCTCCCTTTACAAAAATGCGGGTACACTTTCTCTAGATATAACCTTCCTAATCCCTAAAACCATTAGCGTATTAGTACATGAGCGTATAACCCGAACGGGTAGTAAGACGTGATACTAAAAAAAAACACTTAGTTTTAGAACAGACACGGACGGCATCCAGTGTGAAAGGGGAAATCCTAATCCGGCCAATGACAAATATTTTGTACTTGAGAACTAGCTACCACTTTGTTTCTCCTATGCTCATTAGTTCTAGTTATTATCCAACCACATATTTATTGTTGGCGCTTATGATAATTTCTTAAGAAGATTGATATTGTAATTTGTAAACATTAGTTGTTGAAGGTCCCTATTGTTAACCTATGTTGAAAAAATTATTATTTTATAACTTATAACTATTATATTGCTTCAAACCAACCCTCGGGTTAAAAACCCAAGAATATAGTACTATATTATCAATCAAAAGTGTTATCAAATGCTCCTAATAATACTCTCCATGATTATACCTACATTGGTATAGTATTATTGGCTTTTTCTTAACTAATTGAAAGAAGAGAAAATATTAATAAAACAAAAATGTTATTTTTTGTTTCGTGGTTGTAGTGTAACTGGTCGCCATAACTTAAAGAAAGAGACTTAAAAAATATTAGTCTCAAAATAAAACTTTTAATTTTGTAAACATATGCACATGAATACAGCTGAATACGGTTTGTATGATGCCATCGACCGTCCTTATTTCGTCTAGTTTGTCATCTTAGATTATAAAGAAATAAGAGTATTTAGCATTTTAGAAGTAAATTATATTTGAGTAAACCACAGACTCCTCTTCCAAAAAATAAACATCCACATGGCTATTTTCGAGAGTTCTTGTTTTAATAGTGTAAAAAACGGCTAAAGGAAAAGATAATTAAAATTAAATTGTCGGTTGTGAAAGTTTTGACTAACAAAGGTGACAGCAACTCACACATGGTCTTGCAGATCAAATGGTTTAGCTTATGGATACATGAGAGTAGATCTAGTAACTCTAGTTAGTTGTAAGCTACCACCACTCCTACACTGGAAAGACGTTACCTCCTTGCTTCTCTTGTACTCCTGATACAATTCTAGTCTTGACCCCAGTTCGTATTTGTTGTTAACAGGTGGGTCCTAGTGACGCTCTCCTGGTGCCTGTGTTCAGGATTGCGCTGGACTCATGACAGGGTTCAACAACACTCCTCCCTATTCCATCTGGCCGGGTGGGGGCTGCCCGCTGCACAAACCATCGCCGTCCTAGTACTCAGGGATGTCGACGCCGATGAACTCACAGGTAAGAAAGAGGATCGCGATTCTTGAAAACTTTGGATGTGTAATTTAGCAGATTATTTTTAAAAAAAAGTAGGGAGTGAGTATTCAAATATTATACCTATTATTTATAAATATTAGCTGAGACTTGGATAAGAAATATTTAATTTAAAAGATGTTCAAGTTACAAAAGGTATTAATTACTGAACTATATAAATTGGAATACATTTAAAAAAAAGATTGATTAGTAAAAGAAATAGTCAAATAAACACAGTAAAATGAAAGGGGATAGTTAAAATTGCTAAGGCATAAGGACAATGAAAAACGGTTTAGATAATAGTTAAATGAAAAACCTCATAAAACATATATGAAAAAGACATAACATGATTATATTATAACATAGAAAATATTTTTTTAAAATATAAAGCAATCTTATTAGTTCACACAAGATAAGGCTTTGTGAGTCAATATAATTTATCAGTTGTGGTTAGCAAGTATTGGTGATATAAACCATGACAAGACCTAGTAACTCACATAATAAATAAGTGTTAAAGTGATTTAAGGAAATAAAACAAAATTACTTGATATATAAAATATTAAATAAGTCACATTAAAAATTAGTTCTAACCAGCGGTGATAAGATAATCAAATATTTTGTTAATCCAATTTCATTGAAATATTATGAAAAAAGTCTGACAGATATTCCAGAGTCTTAACTTCTGAATAGAGTCCATTGCTCCTTTTACTTGTTAACTGACAAATTACCCGCTTCAGGGGTCGAACGTTCCAAAACGTCAATCTCGTGTTAGACTGGCCTGCTGATGACGGAGAGATAGAGGTTCAAATCCCGATTTGGTCTACTGAGGATGGTTTGTTCCCACGCTCCTCCCAGGCAAATGCGGGGAAATTGCCCCTAAAATGTTTCCTCCCTCATCCCTACCCCGAATAGAGTAATTGGTCATATATGCCTATAACTTGAGAGGGCTGTAAGTAAGATACGGTGATGAAAAAAACAAACCAAAAATATTGGCTCACTGATGCTTATCCTGTGGGATGTAATGAAATTGCTTTATATTTAAAAAATATCTTTTCTATGTTAGAATATAACTATTTTCTGTTTATTTTTCATATGTATTCTATCAGGCTTTTCATTTAATCATTATTATATTTCGCCAGATTCGGTGGCTGCATGGTCTAACGCGCTACTCTCGTGTTAGACTAGACTGCCGATGACGGGGAGATCGAAGTTTGAGTCTCGGTCGGGTGTACTGGGAGTGGTTTTTCCAAACTAATTTTCCATTCTCCTGCCCCAAAAATGCGGGTACACTCCCTCTAAATATAAATTTCATAATCTCTAAAATCATTAGTGTAATTAGTACATAAGCATATAACCCGAACGGGTAGTTAGATGCGGTACTAAAAAAAATAATTAATTCTTTCCTTATCATTTTACTGTATCTATTTTTTTTACTAATACATCTTTTTCTAATGTATTACAATTTATATAGTTCAATAATTTATATCTTTTGTAAATTGAACATCCTTTGAATTTAAATATTTCTTATCCAAGTCTTATCTAATATTAAATAACGCTCCTTACTTAAATTTCATATTTTCTATAATGTTTTCTAAAATGTAATTTATCAATTCAGAAGTTCCCAAACTTTTTACCCCATATTCACACCTTATTTATTTTAAATTAATTTCATCTCCTTCCAAAAGCTAAAAAAGTAAAAATTTAATGTGAGTCAGACAATAAACAAACAAACACTTCATTAATTTAAAAAAAAGATATAATTTTCCAAAATAAGTTATTTGTAACCTATCCCTTTTTTTTTTATTTATCATGAAAAATCATTTTCAGATACCCATTTTGAACTAAATCTTTAGGCATTTTCGAAAGAAAAAAAAAATTCTAAAATTTGAGATAAGTAAACAAATAATAATTTAAAAAATAAACATACATAATTATTTATCATGTAGAATTGTTCCCAATGATACCAATTTTGAATAAAATAGTATAGTTGTTTTCAAAAATTCAGCTAATGGTAAACTAGGTGTATCAAATTAACCACCCTTAAACGAGTTTTCCAACAAAAAACAAATATCTACTCAATGTTATTTGTCAGGTCAGTTAGATATCAATATTTTAAACAAAATCGTTAAAGCCATTTTTTTGTAAAATGTTATTTTTATAAACCCTTCACTACCCTTAATTCAAGGACTAGGGTTATAAATATAAAACTGTTCTGACATAATATAACATTTAAAGATCAAGTTTGAACAAAATCCAGTAAACCCTTTTGGATATAGGTCCAGAGGCGGACGAACAGACATACATAATTGTAAATCCACTTTTTTTTTATGAGTGGTCAAACAAAACTTAGATATTCATCCCAGTCTCGAGGTTGAAAATTGTCACTATTACAATATTTTCTCTTTATACATGAAAGTAAATAAGAGCTTGTTCACCTTGTACGGCCTTGTGCTATATGGTGGCAAGCTTGTCTTGTAGTCCACTATTATGTAACTTATAAGATAATATCATACATAGTGTAATCCATCAAAGTAAACAGAGTGTATCTATATTCCATTCACGGTAGGAATTGACTTCTGAAAGGCCTTTTTCCCTACCATAAATCTACTATATAGTAGAATATTGGTAGGAAAAAAGACCTTTCAGAGAGTAATTCCTACCGTGAATGGAATATACATTAACTATTCGTTTGAGAACCAGCTGAAGCAGCCCTTTTCATTAGATATTGAATAAAGGTGACATACTAGCAATTAGAATAAATAACCAAGGAATGGAATGACAGAGGGGCAGTTTGAGTAATAGATCACTTTTTGTTAAGGACAGGGTTCCCCAAAGATTGGAGAAAACACACAACTTGATTATGTAAATATGGTTTATTCAATAAATAACCACAAAAGTTCATCGTTGCCACACTGAGTACTACTAGCCATGCAACCTAACAAACGTTCTTAGTTTATCTCTGCCAAATAAGCAACTAATCACGAAATCAATCATAATCACGTAATTTTATAAGTAAAAAAAAGCACTAACTTATACCATGACAAAAGCTATTTATTGACTAACCTTAAGCTGGGACCTGATGTAAACAAAGCCACGTGGAAGTCTATGCTCTGATTTGTTACTGAACGGACTTTAATGGTATCCTTTCACTAAATAGTTCCTACTTGATTTTGTATTAAACTTGTTTTAAAATAACGTTAGAAAATTATAACTAAAATTTTCCCTTAATTTGATTTAGAAATGAAACTTAAACCTTTTTCAAGCGCTATTCGATGTGAGTGTTGAGCGCTTCCCGTCTATTTATAGCGTTTACTGAGTCTGGTCCGAGTTTTGTTAAGTATAAGACAGGAAATTTAAAATGATTTAAAAAATACACAAATTTTCAGTGACCTTATTTTGCTATTAAAATGCCTATACATGGTCGCGTCCGTTTAAAATATTTTACTCGTGTTTCACCAATCAAGCAGGTTAGGATGAACCAATAATACCATAAAGTGGTCAAGCTCGTCCAAAAGGTACCATATATACGTGTGAGAAAGATATCTATCTATTCGTCATAGAATAGATCATTTGATTTTATACTAGACACGTTCTCGTTACCTTTCCGATACGACATTAATTGTGCTCAGCATGAGTCCGCATTAAACTTGGATTGTTGGGTAAAGATATACTAACTTCCAGCAGGGGTAAAAAGATCCCCAATGCATATTATTTATAACGCGAAAAGTCTACTCTTAGAATACTCTAAGAAAAATTATTGAGAAAAGCTCACCGAAAAATACATTTCCATATTTTCATAATATCGCCGAAAAGTAATTTAAATTTTACGTAATAAACGGTGGAGCCCAAATTCTCACACACACAAAATCTATGCATACGTAAAGTTCAAGAACCAATTAAATCTCACAGTCATTTTAATGTGAAAATTTTCAACGATATTTTTTTCATCCTTAAGGTTCTATTAGAAAAAGGGCTACATTTATTTCGAGAAATGCCGAACGCAAAAGACAAATATTCATTTTAATCGATATGATTATCTTTGGCCAGTGGCGTAACTATAGGTTGGTGTAGGTGGCAAAATGCTACCGGGCCCACCCACTCAAAATTAATTTGGCAAGAGATGAAAGTGCTGTTTTTGAATAATAAGATCTTAACAACTTAACAACAACAAAATCACGCAATATCCACTTTACTGTGCATAAAGTCATACTATTTAACATAGATTTGTAAATATTTTTTTAAAATCAATATTTAACCAAATATAAACAAATCTTCATAAAAATAACTTGGAAGAAATTACAAATAACTTCGCAGAGATAAAATCAGGTAGAAAGGAATTTTAAATGTCGATGTTTGTTTAGCCTTCATAAGTGTTTATATTGATTATAACGTTGCTTTTAATACTTTTTAATGTAGTCTGAGTCAATTCAGATAAAAAAAAAATTACATTACATGTGTTCAATCTACAGTAGCAATTTTATTAGACAAATGTAGATCTGTATTATGAAATTCATAAAAAAAAGTCCAATATCATACTTAATGCTAATTTAATATATTATAATCTACAATAACACATACGATTTTTGGAGGAGGGGAGGGGCGGGCTTTCTTTACTTGTAGAGTATGAAAGTTTTGCCATGGGCCCATATTACTGATTAGTTACGCCTCTGTCTACCCCAGGTTAAATATAGTACAGTAGCCCCATGGCTTCTTTGGTGCTTACTGACAGCTCACAGCTGACAGCCGATGGCTTTGAAAAGTTATCAAATCAAATTATGTATCCATTTGCCGAACCATATGATCTGCAAAAACATGTGTTTAGCAGCTGTCACTTCTTACAGTCAAAATTTAGGTACATACCTATATGAGTAATATAAATATATGACTAATAACTACAAATTCCGTAAGGGCAATTTGTTGCGATTTGAAATATTCAAGTTTCAAATTAGGCGTACAAAATTGATTGTTAAATCAATCGTCAAGGTTAAGATATGACATCAACCTAAAAGTAATTTTGAAAGATGGATACAAATACGTATACTACACTGAATAAAAATAATGCAGTTCTTACATTATGAGATATTGGGAAGCTAGCACCTCTATCCCCATTGCACAGCCAAGAGTGTCTTTTAAAACCACTTTGCGGTTATTTATACAGGCACAGCCCAAGAAGAGGGAGGGGGGTTTACAAGAGTAATTACGTGGTAAAGGGAAATTATGGTACATTCTCCTCTTGCTACTCTATGTAGCTGGGAATGACGTCACACTCTCTTGCAGTTAGTTACCCAGATGCCCACGGAAGGCTCTAGACTCCAGTGGCAGCTCGTGTATAGGCACTGTGGAACTGCAGCACCCCCTATTTCCACTCGATATTATCAACAACATTTAATATAATTAGTCCTTTTTTCTTTAATTCTTTCTTCATTTTTGCTGTACACTACATATTTCTTAAGCTTAATGTCAGTAGCCATCCCCCAGTTTATGAAAAAGATACAAAATCTTGTATGGAACTGTGCGCTTCACAGTGCCAGCGACGTGGTGTTTGACTGTTGTGCGCATGCGCAAATAGGAGGCGGTGAGGAGGAAGGGGGGACTTCCAGGTAAATAGAGCACTGTTGCTCTCGCAGTACCGGCTCTGGCGTGATGGTGGAATAAAGTTTTTTTTACTCAGTCTGTGTTGGGCTTAAAAACCATGTGCCCTATTCTTGAATGTGATAAAGTGTAGAAGAGTGTAGAATTATATTACTATTATGCTTCCAGCTATTCTATTTGATTTTTTTTTTCGGTTCTTTTATTTAACAGAAAACTTTAACCATGGCCTTGCATCCCCAAGAAATAAGTTCTGTGACTGTAACTAAGGAAGTGTGTGACTATATATGTGTTGATATAATGGACAGATATTCTTCCACTAAACACTTAGAAGATGCTAAATTGTTCAACAAGAATTACTTCACTAGATTTAGGAATGAACATCCCACAAAAGAGATAGTACTGACCACTGAAGCTTATCCCATGATTTACAAAGAAAAGCTTGAAACTGAAATAAAAATAGTCTATTATAGGTCTGATATTCATGAATATTGCAAATTAGTTGAGCTGCTGAAATGTATCTTGTAAAATAATCTAGATAATGTTTTTAGTGAAATTACGAAACTTATAAAAATCCTCTTGACAGTTCCCATGACTATATCAGAGGCAGAGCACTGCTTTTCAACATTGAAAAGAATAAAAACTTTTTTAAGAAGCCCTATGATTTCGGAAAGACTAAATGCGCTTGCAGTACTTTCAATGGAGAAAAATTTCCTCAATTGTTATCCAGAGACCAAGGAGAAAATTATTGAACTTTTTGCGCAAATTAAAACAAGAAGAATGGATTTAATTTTTAAATGAATAGATCAAGCTTGAACTGTAACAATTTAAGTTAAAGTAAGTAAAAAAGTTTTTATCTAGAGGTGTCAAGGCGTATATTGAGCCGGTCAGTTTCCGAACCAGGAACCTCCAGTGAGAATACACCGTGTGCGGTTTAATAGGCTAGAACAGGGGTCAGCAAACCTTTTGGACATCGATTGACTTATAAAATTATCAATGGTTTCACGGTCATCCATCATTTCTCCACTTTTTTGTTATTAGCACCGCGTCTTATTCTCATTCGGGCTCCTGTACGTCTATGTACTAATTACTCTGATGTGTTAGGGATGAAGAAGATTGAATTCAGAGGAAGTGTACCTACATTTCGTGGAGGAAAAACAGCAGCCTAGTCTACTGCGAGAGTAGCGCCTTAGATCATGCGGCCATCAAAGTAGGGCTCTCCACTCTTCTTTTGCTATGTATTTTTGTCTATAAATCTTAATTATATATTTTAAATTCATTATTTCATAAAATAATGACGTGTGTTGGTGTGTATCCCACACCTTCCTAGGAAAAAAAATTAATAAAAATAAATTCAATGTTTCATACTAAACTCTTTGGTCTTCCTATAACATTACAGATCATGAGTGATCCAGGTAATTTTGGCCACACTCAAATATTATTTGAAAGTAGACCCAAACAGATATAAATGTTGTATGTTTAGAAATCTCAAAGCTCTATTTAATGACGATGAAGTTTTCTTACGCGATTGAATGAAAATTGTCGCGAGATTGACCCGTTGTCGACCTTGGGTTAAAATATTCAAACCTCACGCGTCCTTACAGAAAGAGAGAGGAAAGATAAATATTGATTTTCTTTATGGATTCTATAAAGTCATGAGTTTACTGTATATTTAGATTTATTTAGTATTTTAACTGTTTCAGAAGTTCTTTATGCCCTCAATCACGCATCCCCTAAATAGTTTATGCGACCGTTTCAAAAAATTAAAATTGATGCGATAATCTTATTAAAATATAAGGGAGCTGCTAAAAGAGTGTCTCATAGAAGCGAGGGCCCATTGCCTGTAAATTGCTTAAGATGGCACTGCCTCCATCCATCCTTAATCTGACACACACCTTCCCTCAAATCAATGTTCACATTTTCCTCCCATAAAAGTCTCAGACTACCGTTCATGATTTTATTATCCTTGCCGTCATTCATACATTTTGAAAATCGACAACATTTTTGAAAACAGTTTGATTTGTCTACGTGTAAATTACCTTTGAGCTACTAGGTTTGCGGAGTCCGCTTAGAACTTATATTGGTGGAGGCTATCGGACTTTCCCTAATTTGGAGCGCCTCTTTTCCGGGCAATATGGACTTAAAACTTAAGGCGGTTGGTTGGCTTGGTCAACGAGAAAGTATAAATCGCTTTCAGATCACACGGCTTAAAATACAATGGTCATTGACTTTTCTGGAATTATTTCTCTATTCTGTCTAAACTTATGTTCCTTTTCGCCCTTTACCTACAACCACATTTTGTCATGTCAATAATAAAGAGGAGATAGAAAACAATGAAACGTCTTATCTCAAGGTAAAGAGGAAAGCTCGCTTCATAGTTCTCAAATACCTTAAGGTGCGGCAGAAGGGAGTGCAAGTATTTTTCAGTTTTTATAGAATATAAATTTGTTGGCAAAAATTAATCAAATATTTCTTCAGTAGCGACATAAAAGTTTAGTTTTCTGCACATTCTAATATCAACATATCTTTAATATCTGTCAAGGGTGTCCTGGAATGTTGTCAAAACATTTTAAATAAAGAGAACAAGTTTTTACAACATTTCAGGACATCCTTGACAGATATTCAAGATCTGTTGATATTAGCATGTGCAGAAAACTAAACTCTATGCTGCTACTGGAGAAATATTTGATTTATTTTGGCCAAACAAATGTAATGCTATAAAAACTGTAAAATTACTCGTGCGCCCTTCTGCCGCACCTTAACATTTTCTGTTGGAAGCTTATCAAAAAATTACTTTATTTGTTAGAGGAAGGCTAAATGTAGAGTCCTTTTTCATCAATCCTAGTCTCATAGCTCCACAAAGATACTTGAAAAGTCGTTAAAAATGCTATAATGTTATATTTTCATACATTTTCTTTATTAATAAAACCTAAACTAAGGGTGCTGCTACATGGTGCGGCACTGAGACGCTTTGCAGACGTTTAGAGACCCCTCATTATTTAAGAAGTTGTTTGGTATTCATTTTAATGTAGTTTTCAACTAAATACGAGTATAGGCGAAAATTATCAGGAGGTTTATGAGCAGTTGAAAAATTTAAATTTTAAGTTTAAAGTTTAAAAAAAATCTTTGACACTCTACGCTAAAATTTGTAAATACTTCTGAAATTAAAACAAAAGGTTATAGACCTAGATCTAGCGTCGAGTTCCTCTATCAAATAAAGTATTGTTTTGATAAGGTCACAACAAACATTTTTATGATAGTCTGGGATTGTTTTAGCTTGTTTTAGTTAAGTTATCACACATTATTTTAAAGCACACTAAGCTTAAGATTTAAACTTTTTAACAGGTCAAAAATTTTTCCTGCATCTTGGTGAAAATATATTTAAAAATATCAAACCAGTAAGTGAATAATTCAGGCTTTCTACAAGTTTGCAACGCTTATCATTTCTCTCCCACGTAGCACCCTTATTAAAGCTTTGTAGTTACTGTCTTCAAGAGCAAGTATTTTTTTATCGTGTGAGTTTTTGGTGTTGAGATAATGATGAATCTCGACGTTTTATTTGTTCCTGTTAATTTACGTTTATTTGTACCTGAGCCTACAGTCGAAACGGATTTCATGAGATTCGTTCATCTATATATATTTGTTTATTGCTCATACCTGTGGGCGAAATCTGATTTAAAATTGTCTAGTTCTAAAATTAAAGATATTTAACTGATTACTGATTTTTGAAAGTTAAAACCTTTTCAAAAATGGCTATAGCGATTTTGTTCAAAATAGGGATTTGTGGAGTGTTTTATGTGATAAATAACACTGGTTACTTGTTTTCCAAATATATATTTAAGGGTAGTTTTATTGAAGACTGATTTTTAATAATTTTCTTTCAAAATTTAATATACCTTTTGGGAAAATAAGTATGAGTGTGTCGTACCATTTAATATATAACCTTGAGACCAACAGACATTTAGAAAGTGTTTGCCACAGATTTTGATTATATGATAAATCTTAATACAATTTTAAATAAAATACACAAATAAAACATTTACAACACAGAACCTTGCTTCGTATTTAAGTAACAATGTTAGGACATGAAACATAATAACTTTGTTTTGAGTTGGGAGATACGTTACATCCAAATTAAATACACATAAAAAGTATGCAGTTTTAATGTCAAATTCAAAACAAAACAAGTAGTCACAATAAAGCTCATACACACACAATAAAATGTTTTCCTTCTCAAAGGGAATCGTCTTTTTATCGCTATCAGGTAACACAACCATGTAAATCCCTCAGCGATATAGTTAACAACCAAATCCCCCGGCTTCTTTTGAAATTTGAATTCAGAAAATCCCCTTACTAACAAAATAAGCGTCTTTGTTAGTTTTTAGCTTAACTGAAACACTTTGTGACGAAACTCTTAATTACTTATTGTTGTACGCCCGGCGGCAAAATATACTTGGCACCAAAGACAACGCTGTAATTTTTGTGTATTTATTCCCCTTCTTTTAAAATCATGCAAATAAGCTGGCAGCAATATTTTTTTACTTTTTTTCTACTCCCCCCCTTCTTTCTTTTACTAACCAGCACGCCATGTTTGTTTAACTGTCTACATAATTCCCCAGCCTGTCTGCCTGTGGTGATTTTGTTCACAATTTATATTCAACTTCCTCTCTCTCCCGAGCGCTAGCGTTTTAGTTCATGTTTGTTTTGTTCTTGTTTTAGAAGGTACAGTCCTCGGGCAAAGTTTTGATTGCCACACACACTGCGCCACTTGGTAAACAAACTGTTCGCTATAAATGTCCATGGAGATCACAACGTCGTCTTTTAAATAACTTGGGGGGGAGCTTCGTTTATTTCCTCTCTCTACCCCTCCTGCTTTTAAAATCTTTTAGTAAACATAGCTGTCAAAACCGATGCAATCAAGTAATCTACGAAGCTTTGTGGTGTGTAAATTTTTACAGAGTTTTAACTTCACCTCCTTGTTTGTTTATAGATAGGTGGCTAGATGAAATTTTACAACAGAGGTTAGAGGGGGGATTATGGGTATTTACTTTGAAACTAACCAGCTTCGAATAATTATTCCAGCTATTTAAGGTTGGGATGGTGGTAATTAAAATAATTTTTAGTCAAACACCAGTATAAAGACACAAATTTGGTACTAATGTCTTGATGACCATAATTATTTGTAGAACATTTTTACTCCTTTTCAAGATGACAAACGATCATAATATAATAAAATCTTAATTTTGACATAATTTGTAGGGTGTATACATAAGAGGCTTCCAAAAACTGGCACATTTCTAACAAATATTATGTATTGTACATATTTTTCCCCAACTTATTTTAATTTCTGTTTTAATTTATTCTTGTAACGTTCTCAAATATTGATATGTTTTAGCGAATATAAAGTCCATCTCGTCATTGATTGGTTATTTATCTTATCTGAGAGTTCAGGGTCAGAATGTTATCAATAATCGTTATCAGAGAGCCATGCTGTGTCACTGGACGTACCCCTATGGAGAAACGAGCTCAAAATATAATGTCACTATATCCACTAGAGCTGTAAGATGCATCACATACCTCTAGTTGTATCTAAATAGTGGCTTGAATTTTAAAATATAGTTCACGCCAAAATGAAGCGATAGTTTTCAATAAGACTACATAATATTTACAACCTCACATTTAGAGGGGTTTTTTTGTTTACAAGCAACACAAAAATATGTAGGAGGCCTACAGTTTGCTTATTTTTTTAACAAAGATTAATGCAAGTTATTACAGCTCCAAGATTAAGTTAAATTAGATCGGATATTCCTTGAACAAACTGTCTCAAAAGAAAATTCTAAATTATTTGAAAAATATGTTTGTGATTTTGAAACGCATCGACACAATAGTTTAGATTAACGCTAAAATAGAACTGTAAAAATTGCTGAACTTTATGGTTCCTACCTACCCATACCCATATACCTACTTATTACTCCTAGACTGCGCTTGACTCGACCATTATCTCTGTGACCGTATCATATTTTTATAGGACAGTGTATGGTGGGTAGCAGTGGGTATTGGTCCCATTGGCTGTAGATTCGTTGCACTATTTAAATGTTCTCTAACTTTAACGCGTGTTGCCAAAAACAAAATATAAATACAATTTAATTTGAAATTTTATAACTTATTTGAGTGGATATTTATATATATAAATATAAAACATATTTGAGTGGATATATATGTATATATCCACTCAAATAAGTTTTATATATTTTTTGCAACATATTATACATATAAGGAAAAATAACATAAGATTTTTGAGATACTAACTTATATTTAATTACGCTATGGCACCGGGGAATTATCGCGCTAAAACTCAAGTATTATATTTTTTGAAACTAAAGCTCACAAAATTGTATTAATATATTTGCCAATATCTAAGAAACTGTTGGTTTTGTAAAAATATATTCCATATAAAAGTTTTTTTTATTTTCAATAGTACTACAATTTTGCAATGATAATCTATTTAGTATCTCAAATAGTTGCGGAGATACGTAAATTTCAGCTTCTGTAAAGTATCCTAAAATTCATTTTCACTGGAACATAAAAATAGTTAGTTTACTTATAATTGTAACTAGTCGTCCACATCATCTGTTTTTAACTTCTAGTCTTCTTACGATGACGTCCATCCACGGGTGTCCGTTTCGGTCGAACATCTCGGGGTTATTTAGATAATGGTGGGGGTAGAGGTATACAGTCGATTTAAAAATATGTTGTTTATCGTAGCATTTGAAGTAGAAGTTTTATTATAATAAATCTTTTACATATTATTACCGAGGATATTTTCTACTCTTAGCGTGCTCACCGGCCAGTGTCCGCGTCTGACGCTTTCCTTACAGATAAGGTCAAACACAGACGCTAAACCAAAGGCACTGATTGGCCAGGAGTCCGCGCCAAAACCTCCCCCTCCCAAGAAAGACTGCACGTGCAAGAACAGGTGCGTCTCCCAGCTTCCGGGTTCAGCTATTGATACAAAGCACGATGCTTATAAATGAAAAGTAAAAGTAATAAATTTGGATGACTCGAATATTCCAACAAAGACTTTAAATAATGAACAACTATTAGATTAAAAGTTTAAAGGCCTGAAAATGAAGTTAATGAATATAAATTTGAAACATATATTGCTTACAACTTTGGTTATGATTTACATAACTTATAATTACCATAAAACCCCACACTTTCTTATAATTAACCATTTGATAGTAATAAAGATAATTAAATTAGGCCTAGATGAATGGAAAAGAACAATGTATTTATCAGTTTAGTATTCCCAGTATCTTGAGTGTATTAATATGTAAACTAACAGAAAAACTAATATAATTTTATAAATGAAAAGGTTGAGAGCTAAGGGCCTAAAACCCTGACCACTTTACATAATCTTAATTCACGCCTAGATACAATTTTAATCAAAATCGTTTGAGCAGATTTTGAGAAAATATATTTTTTCTCTTTTCGCCCTTTATTAAACTACTCTTAATTTTAAGTTTAAGCAGACACACAGACAGACGGCATTGCAAAGACCACTTTTTAGGGTTCAGAGGGTCATGAGACGTCGATATCTTCATCATTTCAGGTTAGGTTTTTTTACGGTCGCAATACTTTACCTTTAATTTTCGAAAAATTTATATATATATGCGTATAGCTTGAAAGTTATTGGTTTTATAAAACTATGCTACGATTTAAATATTTGTATTATAAATAGATCTACATATTTGTAATGATAAGTAATTTCATTTCTCAAATAGTTTCGGAGATATGGTACAAATTGAGAATTTACGCATCAGACCGGAGCCCTTAAAGTCATTTTGTCGAAATATTGAGAGTAGCCATTTTGTTTGGAGTATTTATAAATGTTTAGAAATGAAATTTAATCAAAATCGACTTTTTCTCTTTTTGCCCTTCAGTAAACTACCCTTAATTTTAGGGTTGGATATCCAATTCCAAAAATCCCTCTGTGAGACCCTATGAAAACCCTAGATGAGTTTAGCCCGATCAGTAAAATAGTTTAGGCTCTAGTTGGGGTACAGACAGACGGAAATTCAAAAACTACTTTTTCGGATTCGGGAGGTCATGAAACGTCGAGATTTGTCAAAATCTCGAGTTCAATTTTTTTGACGATCACAATACTTTCTCTACCTGTGAGATAGAGAGAAAGTAAAAATACACAATAAAAATTATAGAAAATTATTATCGTAAGTTAGAATATTGTTTGTAAATGCTGTGTTATAATTCTAAGTCGTACAATCACCGTCTTCATCATCATGGGAATAAAGAGTGCTACTGTTTTCACATTTCTGAGACTCATCATTTGTACACAAACACATATCGGTGTACGGGAGATAACTACGGCAACAGGAGTACAATTTGGAGAGACAGTTTGTTTTTCAAGAGAATTTTATGAGCTCTAATATTTCTGGAGGTGCTGGTGGCTTGTCTGTAATTTTCGGGACATAATAACCATTACTAGCTTCCCATAGCTTGGTTCAGGAGATGGTATATTTGGATGAGATGGTATATTTGGATGAGCAATAAAATCATTGTTCCGAACTATGCACTGATAAAATAGCCCTCAATATAGATAATTTTAGAGCAGACAACTTTGGTGACATCTTTTCAGATTCGACTTTTTTTAAATATACTTTCTTACTTCTCCCACTGTCGATGCTGTAGATAGTGGCATGTAAAGCTTGCAGAAACATTTTTCTATTACCTCTTAAACAAACTCCCAACTTTCCTTTGCCTGAAAAACATTCCATGGTATCACAGCCAGTGAAGGCATGGAATCCTGGCAAAGCACTGGCTTTTTGTGGATTCATTGCTAAATAGTTAATAATTTGTAATTGAAGTAGAACAGTTAACAATTCTGTTGGTGGTGCAGGTATCAGTGAGATAATATTAACTGCAGTTATTGGCAAAGCTGTGGTTATGTGAGAATTGAAGGTGGCCCTTGTTGGAATATTTTAATTTCCACTCAGGTCTTCACTTACATATTGTGTTCCATCTTGCAGGGAAGCACCTACGATTTTGTGGAATATCTTCCCTATAAACCATACCTTCATGTCAGTAATATTAGGGTGGCCTACAGAATCTGAGCTGAAGTCAGGATAAATTTTGAATTCCAGGATAGGTTTGGATGGCATGAAACAATATTTAATAACAGTTGAACTGTCAGGAAAGTATCGTGCACAATTTTCAGACGTTTACGTTTACGTTTAATCTTTGAGGCATCAGTTAATAAATAAAAAAAACGCAATATTGTATCACACATTTCTCACGGATTCTGATATTCAACCGATTGCTCCCACACTATCCCACCAGCCCTCACACCTTCAAATTAAGAATGTAAATATGCCATCGTTTTCCACCTATCTAGCACCATTTTGCACCCAAGTACTAAGTTTTACAAACCATCCCCAGAGACTGTACGATTGTTTTGTTTAGGGGTGTGGGGAAAGTTAAGAGTAGCTTCCTAATATTAAAATGTTGTTCTTTTAATGCCAATTTAAAAGTTTTTATTTGCACCACTTTGCACCCAAGTATGGTGTTTTGCACTTTAATAGTTTTGCAAAAAAAATAATCAATAGGCCTACAAATAAGATCAGAATTAATTAATGGGCCAAGCTCAGCGTATGCCTTGCTTCCCCAAAAAAGGTTGTGATTTTTCCTATGATAGTATTAATGTATTGTTTACACTCAAACATGAAGTTTTGAACATTAATAGTTTATCCCGAAAAATAATTAATTATAACACAAAGTTATATTGTCATATTATATTCACGGATTTCCAAAGTTTATAAATGTGTTTTAGTTTCAAACAAATTTTCGTGCAATGTTTTACACTTTAATAATTAATCTACTTTACAGTAGAAATAAATATACTGTTTTAATATCTTGTTTGGAAACATTTTTACACAAGTTTCTATTTTTAACCCTGTTATACCTGTGTCTTATGAACATTTTCAACCTCGAGATCATGATGGAGCTTTACGTTTTATTTTCCCCTGAATTAAAAAAGTGAATTTTACAATTCTGTCTGTCTCTGAACATATATACTAAATTGTTTGAATGATTTTGACACTAAACCTTAAAATAACGGTAGTTTATTTAAAAGTGAATTTTCAAAATTACAAATATTTCGAGAAGGCTTTGCCAATTTTGTTTAAATTGTATATCTAGCTAGTGTCTGACAAATAACACACTACACTTAAGTAAAAATTCACTTTAGTGCAGTTTAATGAAGAATCATTTCTGGAAAGTCAAAAGATTTTCGAAAATGGCTCTAGTGGTTTGATTAAATATGTAAATCTGGAGTGTTTTCAACATGACAAATAGAATTGTACACTTGTTTTTTTTAGGGGAAAATTCACTAAAGTGTAGTTTAACAAAGACTGATATTTAAAAAAAAAATAGCTTTAACGATTTGACTCAAAATGGGTATCTGGCAAGTTATTTACAATAAAAATAATTTATTATTATTGTTTTTTTTAACAATTCATTTAATAGTAATGTTGATTACTGATATTTGAAAAATTGTAATTTAAAAAAGAAAAAAATTGAATCATGGCGTTTTACTGCCTGTTCAGCTTATACGCATCTATGGTAATTAATCTAATGGTGGAAGGAGAGTCTAAAACTATTCAGGGAAATATACCCTCAGTAGACATGACCGGTATTCGAACACTGATCTCCCCATCTCCAGTAGGCCAGTCTAACAGGAAATTGACGCCTTGGACAATTCTGCCTCTGAAGTGGCTTTTTTGAAAATATATTTAACAGTTTTGCCAATTGAGGACTATTTTACACGATTTAATAATAACGCATGTTGATTTTTATAAAATATATTAATTTTAGGTTAGTTTACATATGATACATTTTAGAAAATTCGAAATCTTTCAAAAGGTGTTTTAATATGTTATTTAAATGGGTGTCTGTTAATTGTTGATCTTGATAAATAAGAAGATATATTTATTTTTAACAAATATAAATAATTTGAGGGTAGTTTACAAAAAAAATACTTTTTGAATATTTGAAATATTAAAAAAATATGTTTGGTCATTGTTTGATTTTTTTGTGAAAACTGTTTTTATTGTACTTAGAAAATGACTGTTTTCCCAGGAAAACTTAACTGGAGTTTACAAAAAAAAACTTTTTTTAAAAACTGGGGGATTTACACTTAACTTGGCCACTGAACATTCTTTAACTTTAAATTTATTTATTTTTCTTGAAAAACTATAAAAGTGCAAAACGGTGCTAAATATGTAGAAAACGATGGCATATTTACATTCTTAATTTGAGGATGTAGGGGCTGGAGGGGGGGTCCAACGACTTAATTTTTTTGTATGTTAAATATTTTTTCCTCGCTAATCTGTTAGGGTGCAAAACAGGACTTTTATTTTGGCATTGTAAGAAATCCCAATTAGTGAGTGGGGGGGGGGGGGCGG
>CABFVX010002787.1:0-65806 GCA_902151425.1 Timema shepardi | reverse complement strand
TTTTTGGGGGGGGGGGGGGGGGGGGGCAACTCTTTGGGTCAGCTTATCTTTTTTGTACACTGGGACAGTGCGTGCAACCGTGTTATTGGAGAGCATAATAGTTTCGACTTCTTTCGAGTTCTTATCAGTTATCATCAAACATAACTCCAGCTAGCTTGCACGAATCGCAAATTAATCTGGTGTCAGGCATGCATAGCTTTTTCATTGATCTTAGTGAAATGTGAAAATGCCCTTTTCCCCATTTTGAACTCTGCCAATTTCCTTTAGAAAAATTCGAGTGGCCTGTTTTTTCAAATCAAGATGCACCTTCGCAATATGCCGACACAGTTTGTTCGATCACACGCTTTTTTTTTTGTAAGTAATTAGCAGCAAACAACGTACTGTGGCCGTGAATTTTCTTCGTCACCATTCCTTGAAAATCTGATTTTTAAGTAATAGTAATAATATTGTCTCGATACTTGTGCTTGTTCTGATTGCTTGAAACTCGTTGCTGAAGGTTCTTTTTCATAGAATGTTTTTATTTGATTGACCGTTTCGTCCGCAGCAGTTACTTTTTTATTTATTTCAATTCCAGCATTCTGCGTTGTCGTCGGATTCTTTGTCAACCACTAATCAATGTGTCCTACGTGTCAACAAAGAGGATATACTCTGACGAGACAAAATTAAACAACGCGAGTAACACTGATGTTATATTTCGACTAACGCAATTTACAACCACTTTGGTTTAGATAGCTTTGAAGTTGACACACGCACTGTTGTTACCGGGCTGGACTCACCACTGTGATCGCTAGATGGCAACACTAGTGGCATGTGTTGGGTTGCATATCCTGCTTTAGACGGCGCCACAAACACGAACATGAAATTCGATTCCCGTATTTATATATTATTCGCCATATTTTCCTCCTTCCTTAATTTTTTTTTTCACTTTTACTATTTTGTCATAATTTTTTATATTCACAAATAATTACAAAATGTTCACATTTCAATTCTTTTCGTGACCCACCAAAATCGGCTCTTGACTCACAGTTTGGGAACCATTGTACTAGTGTGTTTAGATTATCCGTGCAGCTAGCATGGGTCCAAGATGGCAATATATTTGCGCTAAGATAAATATACATCGGATCCAGGATGACCTCTCTATGCAGGGTGTAGAATTGAAGCAGGGGCAAAACCGAAGTAAATAATATTTCGACATTTTTAGTTACTCTTCAGTCTATATCGTGTTGTAGCTTTCCATGATTCATATTTATTTTTCAAGCTCCTCTCCAGTCTTTATCTTATAAGTTTATATGCCTCTTATTTGTTTTTCAAGTCCAGCATATATCCCCTAATAGTTTTCCATGCAAGTTCCTCTCCATTATATATCCTCCAAGGTGTACATTGTACAGGTCCAAGATGGTGTTGTAGGGGTCCTATAGTCAGTGTTTGTGTAGTCGTCCTCGTCCTCGTCAATGTCACCATCACCAGCAGCAGATAGTGAGCGATTTGGTTTGATTTAGTAGCTACTGAAGAAGGAAGGGCCGGAAGTTTGTCGTATCAAACATCACACCCCGCTACATTGATAGTCTTTGTTACATTTCACCCACGTGGCAAGGAACTAGAAGTAACAAAACAATATATGCATGGAAATAACGCATTGTATGCGCATGCGTGAATATTAATTCACATTCCAAGGAAAAACACAAAAAGGAGATGTAAAATGAAATTACTCGATAGATAATTAATTATAAGAACAAATTATTCTATTCATACACCCAGGCCATTTTCATAACCTGATCATTCTAAGATTTTGTCACTGAACTTAGACCGTCAATGCACCCTGTCCTCTGCCTCCTCCTTAGGGGCGGGGTGGAAATGAAAGCGAGCTAGGGGCAGTATTTTTTGCAGTTTTCATATCAAAACTTTTTTTTTTCAAAGGAAATCAAATAATTCTCCAGTACAAACATCTAGTTTACTTTTCTTTACATAGTAATATCAACAGTTGTTGAATATCTGTCAAGGGTGTCCCGGAATTTAATTACAATTTTTTCTATTCGTGTAAAAAGTTTATCATCTAATGCCATTATACTTATGACAGATATTAAAGTTTTGTTAATAGCACCATGTTAAGAAAAATAAACTCTTATCTTTCAACTGGGGCAATATTTTACTTATTTTGGTCAAGAAAATGTTTTCTATAAAAACTACAATTACATTGGCCTTTTCTCGCGTTTCTTTCACCCCACCTTAAGTTCCTCTTTATCTCAACCCTTTCTTCTATGACGTCGTTTTCGCTGAGTCCAAGTTTCGTCTCCATACAGCGTGAGTCTCCGAATGTAGCATTTCATCAGTTTCTTCCTCAGTTTCAAACTCAAGTTGCTGGTCAGCATTAACCTCTTCTTATTGAAAGCTTCCCTGGTCATAGCGATCCTCAACCTAATTTTCTTGTCGCAGTAAACATCCTTTGTCAGCAGACTTCCCAGGTACGTGAACTGTTCTGTTTCCCGACCCCTGGTTTCCAATTTTGATTTTCATAGGCTCTTCATTTGTTGGGACTCCCCGTCACTTTTGAGTTCTCAATGTTGATCTCCACGACATATCTTCTCCCTCTCGCCACTAGCTGGTCCATAATGTCCTTCGACTCTTCTTTATTTTTGGCCAGCAATGCTAATTACAAATGAACTCCTTCAATATATTATTTCGTCAAGCCATGTGTTATTCAGAAATATAGTATCAATACCTTCAAAATTACACTAATACAATATACAGTTAATGTTGATCAAAAGAAAATATTTTTGTATTTTATATGTAATATAAAAAAATCTTCTACTTGAATTCTACTATATGCAGCGTTTAGGAACCTCCTGCCCCACTACGTGCGGTTTGCAAACCCTAAAATTTTCAAAAACGTTCACACTATGCATTACTCATTTGGCGCTAAGCTCCAACGACATAAGCTAAGCCTAATTTTTAAAATGATTTTGACCCACGCAAACTACGATATAATAATATTCTCCACTCTACACTGTTGATCGTGCTGGTACAAAGCCTACCACATACTCCTTGCCTGGAACTAGATCATTCCCATTGCTCTGACGTCACAACAAATGACCGGCTCCTGTATTGAAAACACATGTGACGTAACCAGTGATCTCTATATTATACTACACGGGCCATACGCATTGCCAAGGACCAAAGCGTGACACTCAAGTTTACCGTCTGCTTCATCGTGAAGAGACAGATTTAACGGGTTCTTTTAATGAATGGTCTTATGCGAAAACATGTTTCTGATTAATAAAAGTGTTATTGTTTGAAAATAATGAATTATTACACCACACTTCTTGAAGAAACATTTACATTAAAGGATATACAGTTCAGTTGTACAGGTAAAAACTGTACAAATACGAATAAAATCTTTAACATATTTAAATATGTAATTATTATACATGTTGTTTACAATCTGCCAAGACTACACTTATATTGAAAATTCGATAAATATAATAAATAAGGTATCTTAAAACTTGATTAAATTTGTTTGAATGACAAACTTTGTGTAGCTGCCATACGTTCAAACGATCACTTAGGTTATAGGCTTGCAGAAAGTATTATTATATTAACATTTTTCTTTTTTTTAAAAACTGGCTTGTATATTGCTTTCAGAAACTATTTTATGTTGAAAGTTTAATAACTATAATGACACAAGCTAGCTAAAAACTTTATTTCATTTGTTTGACTGACATACTTTGTGTAGAAGTCTTACGTTCAAACGATAATTTAGTTTATAGGCTTGTAGAAAGTACGGTATTTACTAAACCCTGATTTTAGTAGGAATCTTAATCTTTAAGGCTTTATTTTATACCAGAATACTATCATATATTCGTATTTTGGTAGGACGAACGGCCATTTTGAATGGAAGTAGAAACTTCCTTCAGGAAGCTCTTTTATCCTACCTAAACACTACTATAAGGTAGGATTCTCGTACGAGATAAAGCCTTCCAATCGAGCTTCATTCAAAAATCGTCGTATATATTAGCCTACATCAACTTATTTAAAGGAAAAACTCACCAGTTTCGAACTTTGCTATGTTCTTCAAAGCTTTTACTAACACAATTATTTCATTCAACTAATCGCACAATGCTGTATCTTTTATATGCAATCAAATTAATGAGCGATGTCAGGATGCCACATTGCTTTTTATGGGTGTAAGAGAAATATCCGAAGGTTTCCTTCTCTCTTATACAATTGTGTGCAGATGACAGCTCGAAAATTTTTAGCCGCAAATGCTCATCCAGTTATATTATTGAGATCATTGAACGTAACCAATCCTAGTTGCAGCCTCGTAGGCTATAGTAGGCTTTGGGTGGTGCTGCCATCTCTTGATAAACACAACAATTATCATGTGTCCACAAAGCGTGTCTGGCTGGCCGTTAGAGCACCCACTCTCCGCTGCTGTTTATGCTGGTGCAGCCATAACTTGGTCAACACGCTAACAGTTATGTACGTCTGTGTGTTCTGGGAGCGTGTCTGGTTGGCCGTCAGAGCACCCGCTCTCTACTGCTGTTTATGCTGGCGCAGCCATCTCTTGGTCGACACGCTAACAGTTATGTACATCTGTGTGTTCTAGGAGCGTGTCTGGTTGGCCGTCAGAGCACCCGCTCTCTACTGCTGTTCATGCTGGTGCCACAGTGCTGCCACCTCTTGATCGGCTGCACACTGCTTGTGGTGGGGCTAGCTACGCTGGCTCGGCGGCGTCCCGTGCCTCCCCGCAGACCCCATGAAGCGACCCGACTCGGGGTCCTGGCAGCGCTGTACGCCGTCCCCGCGTCCTGTGTGTCAGTGAGCCTCGCCCACGAATATTGGTCACGTGAACAATGGCTTCAAGGCCACGGGGCGCCCAGCCTCTGGGTGTTCTTACTTCGCCTCTTTATGTCACTGGTGGTGGGAGTCACCGCTGTCGTATGGGTCTGGTCCCCCAAGACTGTGAAGGCATGGAGGGCAGTGCTGAGGAGGGTCGGGCCATACAAACCTGCCCCTGTTAAGTGCCACCCTATCCAGTACTACCCGCAGCCCCAGTTGCCTGTAATAACCCCCAGGGGGAGGCCTCCGAGGAGGAAGAAACACCGCAAGCATGGTAGTGAAACCAGGGTGTGACTTTGATAGTACAGCCATGTTATCCTGTCCTGGTCCATACAGTTTGGCATATGATACAGCTGTAATATCTTGCCTTGACCTGTAAGGTGAATGTCTTGCAATATAGCCGTATTATCCTGTCTTGGCCAATCAGGGAAATATTGTTTGTAGTTTCTTTATTTTGTCAAAAACAAAGTTGTGTTTTTAACTCACTAAGTGCTAGGAAGTTAGTGATGAGATAGTAATCACGTCTTTTATACAAAATAGTGTATAAGGTGGTTGGAGAAGCCATTCATTTATTAAAACGGCAAAGCACTCTCCAAAATTCTACTTAAACCTAAGTGGGAGAATGTATTTTCTTCAATAATAGTTATCCTAAAATATCACTATATTAAAACCGATTTAAACTGTTTTGGATTAAAATAAACAAATGAAACATCTGAAACCTCAATTATTTTTTTTAACTGGTTCATTTTTTTTATCATTTATGTGTAGGAACAGTAAATTTAACTGTAGAGGCATGGTGTTTTCCTTAATTGAATAGTAAAAAGTACAATACAAATGGTTAAAAAGTTTATGTATAATATAATATACAGTAGAATCTTGATAGTCTTTTGAGTTTTTATATACTCGGATAGTTCAAGTCAGTCCCCCAAAAGGGCGTATATATTCGAGCCCACCACTTAATAGTGGCGCTTACTAGAAATACGCCTCTTATCCCCCTCACCCACACGCAGTGTACCTAGTGTACCGTTAGTGTTCCATGTGTGGCTGTCATTTGTGTTTTTGATGGAAACTAAATCAGATCGAGTGGAAAAAATAAGCGAAAATCTGCAGACTAAATTAAAAGACTAGATAAAGATGAGCTAATACAAAACATTTTTCAAATTTGGGGAAGGGCGAGTAACCGAAGGTGATTGATACAGGTAAAATGTCTTATCAGTATTGCTCTCAGAAGTTCTTATAAGATGCATCGCAGCGTCAAAGATCTATAAAGAGAGGCGATTATGAAATCACCAGTGTGACTTTCTTTGTTTTTGCCAACTAAGGCAAAGAGTGAGTCAAATCAGTGGTCCAATGATCCGAGAAAAGGTTTTATCTTAGTGTTTTTTTTTAGAAACTAGTTTAAAATATAAAGAGGGAAAATATCTTAGCATGAGTGTTGTCTTGTAAGACAGATTGCCCTTGTATTGTGGCACACTTTTGTTTTGGGTACGCGCCGCGACAGCATAAAATAGATTACGTACCTAGTCCAATGGTTGCATGGTAAAATATAATCAGGAAAGTATATACTAATTTGTTCCAGAAGCAACTTAAAATGTTATAAGATTAGAGGTTGGATTTCTTTTTCTGCGCTTGCTTCTTTAGCATTTGGAAACATTTCGTTCAAACCACTGGTAATTAGGGTATCCCACAATTCTAACTTAGGGCGAAAGCTTTCGGTTTTGTCATTTTTTTAAAAAATAATCATTAAGTACGATTAAGCATAATGCGGCTGACAAACGGCCACCTCTCGTACCAACTTCATTCGTGTTCTTATTTAGCAGCGATGCTTGGCGCCATGGGCTGCGGCCGCATGGCACACCTAATTCGCCGCGGCGGTACGAAACACCGTTTGCGTAACACCGAACTATATAATGTGATGAAAGGGGCCTAAATTATAAAATTCTACCCTTCAAAATACTTGTTTCTCAAGAGTTATATAACAGCTCGTAATCCCAAGAAAATTAAGGAAATATGACGGCTCTAATTTTAGCCGATGTATCTAGATATCTGGAGTAGAGAGAGAGATGCGCCGATAAAGTCCAAACGAGTGATGTAAGGGGTGTACTATGTGCCATTATTGCAGTATGCATCAGAAACCTGGGTGATAAAGGAAAGGGATTGGAGCAGGAAACATGCATGCGAGATGAAATTTCTGAGGAATAGGCTGAGAGTGACGAGGATGGACAGGGGGAGAGAGAGTGAAGGAGGAACCCCAGTTGCATAGGATAGAGAAGGCGAGATTGAGATGGTATGGACATGTGAAGAGGGTGGAACAGGGGAAGGTACCAAGGAGGATGCTCGAAATGGAGATGGAGGCAGGAGGCCCAGGGTAATACCCAGGGACAGGTGAATATAGGAAGTGTGGAGGTGAGTGGATTGGGCCGGCATGGATGGAGAAAGCTGATTGGAGGACAAGTAAATGGAGAGGCTTATATTCGAGATAGACCCTGATGATTATAATGATTAGGAGGATATAATATCCCAGAAAGCATATTATGATGGAACTTGTTGCTGTAGTAAATATTTTGATGAATATTTTGTGCCCCAAGCAAAACATTTTTAAAAAGAAAACAATTTGCTTCATAAGGTGTTTTGCTTCTAGATAATGCCCCTCTACACCTTTCCCAAATGAATAATAACCGAAATATGATTCCATCAGAATGTTTTGGATAGTGGCAACAAGACAATATACTGATGATACCTGCTCCAGTTTCTTTTACAAATAACCTTAGGAAAATAAATCACTGTGGGCTTCTGAAAATAAAATGACAGTGAAGGAAGGATGTGGTTTACTTGCTAGTTGAGTTGTAGGATGAACTCAAGCCTGAGAATCTAAATTATGAGAAAGGGTTCTACCAAATGTTTAAACTTCTGACACTTTATTTGAAAAAACACATTGTGACAGAGTCAACTTGCTTTTCAAATAAAAACCCCATGTGGAAAAACGCCAGATCTGTCCAGATCTTGAAATCCAGTGTGCTAGCTAGCACGTCATAATCTAGAGTCGTGTGAATCAGAAAAAGTATACTGGTTCTGCCTCGTGGTAGTGATACCATACTAGTTGTGAGGATAGAATAGGCGCTATTTTCGTACCAGTTCCGACACTAGCCTATGTAATTCAACCAATCAATGCGCGATGAGACTGTATGTAGAGAAATGGTAGAAATGGTGCCAACATGGTCTTCGGATGTGATTTTGTTGTTGGTAGAAAATTATTCTAAGCATCCTTGTTTATATAATACCAAATTGCCAATATGACAATATATATTTAATTAAAAACATGTTATCTAAAAACGACAAACTGTGTTCCAGACCCAATTTTAATCTAAATAAACTTGATAGCATGCCAACCTTGGGTGATTGGGTATCAAGGATACTGTACTTGAACACCCATGGGCTTAGACAACATTATACATAAATGAATACAAATTTAGGGAGATACTAAACGTTAGTGTCACCACGAATGTATCCTACCTAACCTCCGAATGTATCATTTCTAGCATCCCGCGACCATTATTTCGTCTTTCCAGCCATTCTCGTGTTCATAGTCTTTTCCTACGCCCTCTCTCATAATTTTCAATATCATTATTAATAATTAATGCAGCTGCTGCAGCCAAAATTAATCTCTGGCGTTCCATAAATAGTTGCACTAGAACCTAGTACTAAACTATCAGCGTGTGAATACTCTAGTCCCGTTTCTATTGTACTAGCCAGTATACAGATATCCAGGCGCTAACAAGCACACTTGATTTCTAGTACAAGCAAGTGTCGTGTGATAGTAGCTTTACATTTATTCAAGACCTTGAAAACTAACCCGTTAAATTAGTTATAAATAAATGTATGTAGATTTCATTTTGCGATTTTGATCCTGTTTATTTTGTGCGATGTCTAAATAATGGGAAAAAAATTGAGTTTATTTAATTCCATAACCCATGACCCTGTGGTAGATCTTGAGGGCCAACCATTCTAACCTAACGTGATCCTGTTTATTTTGTGCGATGTCTAACTAATGAAAAAAAGTATTTCTAGGTTTTATTTGGCACCACGTCAATCTACCCGTTCGTGTTGAACGCTTAAGTACTAATTACACTAATGGGTTAGGAATTTGGTAGGTTAAATTTAGAGGAAGTTAACCCGCATTTGTGTGGAAGGAGATTGGAAAACCATTTAGGAATCCCCCTCCCCCCCAGTTCACCCGACTGAGATTGAACCTCGATCTCCTCATCCTCAGCAGTCTAGCTCAAAACAAAGCTAACGTGTTACGGTAGCTAACTACGCTACCGAGCCGGTTATATTTCTAGGCTAATTTAATTCCATAGCCAATAGGGTCATGTCATAGATTTTGTGGGGCAAATATGTCATAATCTGACGAAGTGATGAAAGTTGTGTGTGATCATTTTAGGTAGCATAAATTATTTTAAATCCAATTAATAGTTGAATAAATCTTTTTTCCCATGCCCAATAATCACGAATGGCCTTAATTTAACCCCATTAATTCTCAATCTCACACATGACTCATTGTTCAGCAATGTCAAGAATTGAACCTATGACCTTAAACTTTGTTGGCAGACATCTGGGAGTTTGGCGCTAATTTGTACAAATAATGATAGACCAAGTTATGTAATTTTTATAGATATAGGTTATTATTTTCAAAAATTGTCATAACGATTTTGTTTAGCATGTGTATCTGGGATTTTGGAAGTCTTTGTGAGATAGTTTAATAAAGATCATTTGAGGTTAAATTACCGTACTTGTTACTAAATTCCTTAAGATCTAATATAAACTTTAATAGATTATTTGAGAAAGCAAATACAATTCTGTCATGCCATTCGGGCCTAGGGCCAGCACATTTTGGATAGCATTATTTTTATTTTAATATTTGGTTTTTAATAATTGCGTTTAAAAATTACTGATTAACATTATTGAAATAGTTAAAGTTAAAGTCAGAAAGACAATATTTCTTTTTAAATAATTACTTTGTTACTGAGGTCAGTCTTCCTTTCTTCATAATGTTAACTCAAGCTACTGTAGGGCATGTACAGTACATGCTAGATTTTATTTTGTTGAAATCTTTTCTCGAATACTAACTTCCGACCCCCGCCCCCTCTTCAAGACCTCTTTTCTCCGAAACCTCCTAAAATCGTTGACAAAAATTGGGGGGTGGGGCTGCACATATTATAATTGTGCCTAGGGGTGCAACATTTTTAAATCCGCCACTGCAGCTCATAGAACAAACACCATATGTAGGTTTATATTAAAACCTAAACTGCCTTGCTCATATTTTCTTATGAAAATATTTAAATTACCGTCAGAAAATTAAATTATTGTAGCTGACAAAGTTCTATAAATAATTATATTTAGTGTCATAAGCCTGATACAAGTTTTTGCTTTACCAGCGTTAATTTAGTTATTATTGTTATTATTTTAGAACCAAAAGACTGTTTTTTTCTTATGTGATTATGACTGTTGTAAATATTGAATCCCGAAAGTATTCCTTATAATGTAGAAAACTTACTAAGTAAGCTATGGTAGTGTTATTTTACAAAATGAAATTGAGAATATGTGTACCCCAGTATTTTTTTAAATGTAAACCCAATGGTAGAGCCAATTGTTTTATATGTTTTTCAACGCAAAGGAATTAAATAACATACCTAGATTATAACAAAACATTAACAAACTTTCCCCAAGATAAACACAAGACAACAAAAATGGCATCACTAAAAAAACTATGGAGGCCAAAAGGCAAGTGATGAAACCATCGTGATCTCTTCTGTCACTAAATATTTGTAATTGAGTACTGTATATTTTTAAATAGTGTTAATGAATCGTAATTTTATATGTAAATTATAAAACATTTCAAATTGTGACTTTTAAAAACTATCAGCAATTGAAATATAAAACAATTGAATCAATGTATAAATAAGTATGTATATATGTGTGAATGTTTTAAAACTTGTGAAGTGGGTAATGACTGCCATTTTTGTTACTTTATTAACATTTACACCATGATCTTAAGTTGTTTCTGTCCAGTATTTGTGAATATAAAATTGTATTATTAATATTTTTCATGTCATAAAATCCTAATTATATCCAACTTAGGAAGAAATAAGGATACTGTAATGCATTTATATTGTTTGACTTGTTGCAATGCCTCTACTTTCTATTTTAGACAACTTTTCTTGTCAACTGTAAATTTAATTTCATTGGAAATATTAATTAAGGTGTTATCAAATTGGACTCATTATTCCTTTCACCTGTCCCTTTGTCAAAATGTGTGTCATTGAATATGATGATCAAATGGGGCTTGTATTAGTTTGATCAACGCTTTTTAATCTATCAACAAATAAGCTCTTTGTTGTGTAGATACAGTAATCAGAAGCAAGTTATTCTGGCCGGTTTTGTAAAGTAACTGGGTTGTTATTATCTTATTCTATTACCTTAATTCCCTATGTTTACTTAAATAACTTTATTTGTAGGTTTATTAAAGATTTTTAAAAACGTTTTATCAATATAAAATTAATTGTAAATAACTTTATAACTTAATTCTTTGAATAAAAGTGTAATTTCTGTAGTGCATTGAAACCTGTTAAATATGATTATGTGCCTTCTCACATTTTGTTTGTTTTGAGTCTGTAAATAAATGTACAGGTAAGATAATTACTTAAGTTTATATTTTATATGCCAATAAAACAAATATTATTGTAAAAGTTTGAAGATTTATTTACACACATATTATTTACTTCACAGTCCACAAATCCCATTAGTGCTCATGCCCAGTTCTAAATCAAACATTAAAACTAATCTTTTACAAACTTATAGCGACGCTCCTATTTAGCAGTAGAAGCGTCAACTACAACTACAAAGAAATATTAATGGAAAGTTTAAAGCACGCAAAACATAATTGTAAAATGCAAGTTGATAAATAATGTTAATAGTATCCAAACAAGGCATAACAATTACACTATTATTAGCAATAGGACATTCGTACTTTCCATGGTATACCTGCTAATGAGCAGAAAGTAAGTTTCACATAAGCTGACATTAGCTATCAGTTAAGCAACCGAGCTACTCCAAGTAACAGCTTGGCGTGAGGCGCCAAGCATCCCATATCTACCAAGACAACAGTCCTTGGATAGAAATATATAAATTATCACTCCACCCTTAAAAGAAGAAACATGATAATTTTCTAAAACAAAAGCATGTCAAAGAGACAAATCCCATCTACACCCTAATCGGCAGAATTAAAGGGTGAACATAATAAAACAACAATAGAGAATTGGCTGCAACAAACATCTAAGAGCTAGGAGACTGACTGGCTATCAAAGATCTGAATAAAATGATTACGAATATAGATAACCATACACTCTTATTTTAAGAAGTGGGAGCAAATAAGTACTAGCGGTGCTAGCCAGAGTGAGTTTACCTCTGATAAGAGTAACTGGTAACAGCTAACCAGTCCCTACTCTTGAAACACATGAAGAATTTTTAATAAAAAGAATACATTTATGTTTCTAGGCCCCTTAAACAATCAAGACATGTGTGTTACTAATTAGTACTGTCCGAATCACTGAATGTCGCTACTACCATACATTATAAAACAAAAACAAAGCTCTGTTTCATTATCGAGTGACGCCAGAAGGGGGCTTAACACGAGTATAATATAACTAGGTGCGGACCGTAACTCAAGACAGAGGCATGCCCACAAGTTGCGCACTCCAATTAGGGTGAACTACAATAATCAAATTTACATTGGTGCAACATACAATTACCCGTTTTGGTCGAGATATTAGACCTTGAATATCCTAAACTCATTATTTCCATACTGGTGGTTTACTAGACCGAAACATGGTCATACAGACCAGAGTGTGGGATACACTCCATTGAAAATACCAGTCATAAGGACTGAGTAGAAAGGCATGGGTTATTCATTAATAAATAACTCAGTATATAGCCAAGCCAAGAGTTAAATCATTAAATTGAACGAACAAAACAAACTAAACACACATCCTCATAACCAGATAATGACGCTCACTCTAAAACTGAGGCAACATTATACATTACACTAAACTAAGTCAGTGGCATCCTTGAAGACGACAATTAGTGTTGATATTACTTTATATATTGGCGTCTAGCGGGAGAGTCCGACGAAGCTATCATCGTGACCATGACTCTTCTAAGTTGTAGACATGGGCTCTGGCTGGCGACGGGCGGAGTTAGTCGTAGATAAATGAATATAAAGTTGAGTGCACTTTTAGCAGTTGCAGTCGCATATTACCGTGCTCTGATGCACCCTGAAGGGGAGCACGAGAGCAAATTCCAACACGTACCGACCAATTAGTCACACCGTGTGGTTTCGGATACCAAGACCAACGGATGGTCACATCTCGTGAAGGTTCTGATGTTACTGAACCAAAGTGTTTATATATATATATATATATATATATAAAGAAACACAGAGTCATTTTAACAAATAGATTTATTATAGTAAACAAAAGATAAATTGTCATAAATATAAGTTTTACAAGATTGAACAATTAGCAAAGAGCAAATAACACAGTCTCACTTGGTAGAGTTTTATTAATAGGTATCCATAAAACTTGATGGATCCACAGCTGATATCTCCAGCTAGTAGGAGGCTATGAAACAGGTGTCACAAAAAGTACTACTGCTGGCCTAACTCCCCTATGGTACTGCCAGCATAATATAGTACGTTGATAACTATTAATATCAATGCTAAATCAAAACCTAATCACAGGCAAATATAAAAATAGAATAATTAGCGCGGACCCCACAATGAATCTAGGGCAATTTCCTTGGGTTGCGCCATTAAGCCAATACTCAGCTAATTAACAGTTTTCAACAACATTTACATATAAAGTCCTAAACTTGTTTTTAAAGAAAACAGACATCCTGGTAGTAGCCCCCAATATAAAAACTAATGTTCATGACGTTTAGGACGTCATGACTAAATTTGGAACAAAGGAGTAACGAACTCTTGACTCAGACTAAGTCACAACACTAATATTCTTAGCCAGAGGCTTTAATTGTAGAACAGTGCCATGTGACACATAAATAATCTTAGCAAACATCTATGCTCAAGTTAGACATACCAATTTAGTAAACCAAAACAAAAACCATTATTCTAGAAACAAAACGAGGCTTCTCTTAAAATAAAGACATATAATTTTCCTTTGAAAAAGGATGCATACTTTACATTACTTTACTAAAGTCCAAGTAGCAAAGACTTGGCCACGACGACAGGATACCAGTACCGCTGAATGCGTCGTCCATGTCCACGGCGAATAGAGTAGGGTGACCCCTTATCCAGTTGTCACGTCTGAAGGTGGCGAATCTGACGCCGCAGTCTCCATGGTCTTTCGTGTCGGCGCCGGGCGGCGAATATTCCTTGTAGTCTCGACTCGCGGTGGAATATTTCTACAATTTGCTATCTCAGGCCGGCCTGTATATATACCCAACCTGGCTAGGACAAGAAGAAGAAGAAATGGGGAATAATAATGTAAGAACAGACAGAAATAAAGGAGAATAAACGTGGGGAGAAAAAGAAAACAAATGAACGATATCAAAGGTTCTTCAAATGACCACCAGTATCTCTGTGTGCGCAACAGGTCTAGGAGTCGATTCTTGACCTCCAGTCTTTTCCCCAGCTGAGCTTAGCCACTGCGCACGTGTGGGTCGGCCATGATTGAGAACCTCGTGTTTTTTAAAAGAATGATATCTGCAGACATCTGGCTGGGGTGAGCTTGTTCATTAATAGATTATATCATAATATATATGTATTAATTTACTTATTTAATATCCACTGTTATTTTTATGAGAAGTAAGGATATAAACATATTTTTTAACTTTTTTTTGTGTGCGTACACCACGTGGCCGTAGAACTCCCGTTTATGAATTATTATCCACCAGGAAAAGCGAAGTGTTAACGTCTTTAGTTCATAAACACAATAATATTAGCCTTCTTCTTTGATATTTAACATCAAAAGACAATATTTTTGATGAACCACGTGTTAGGAGGTTAGACGATAGGTAACTTTCGTAGCTCAGAAGATATAACTTTAGAGACAGATTATATTAAATATGCTGATTTAATTTCTGTCTCGCATAAAATCCCGAAAATATTAAATATTTTCTTGCCGCTGTTCAACCATTTGGTTGACACGCTACATTACCATCCACTTTACTACCTATTAGCTACGGCCACACTAGACTAAAAGGAAAGTGGGGGTAAGCTACAAATAGTTATAAAGAAGAAAGACATCAGCAACAATTTGGTAACAATATTAATGTTTTATTTAATATAATAACAATTTAAATAATAATTTACATGGCCTCAAAAATCCATCAGGGGTTGTGTTGAAAATCATGTTAAACAAATGCGCAGTACTATCATGCGAATGTTTCCAAACATGAAACATGTTCTTAAGTCAACTAGGTCAGTCTGGAAGAGACAATCACTCGTTCCAACAACCCAATGTCAGTTTCACAGCAGTGAATATTGACAAAACAACCTAAAACGTTGACTATCCAAACACATTACTTTATAAATATCTAGTCAGATATTTATTGACTACAAAAAAAAGGCCTGATGGGCATCTTTGAAATTGGTACGAAAGCTGTCTGCTACGCTACATTGAATACAGGCAAAAAAAAGAAAGAAAGAGGAAGTTAAATTTAATATCCAACGGATATTTCAGGGAACACAAGAGTTTGGATTACCGGCCATAGGTCAATAGGTCAAATTGCCGCGGGTCTATTAAATGTAGACACAACTACGGACGTTAACAAGATCCCTACTGGCTAATAACAATTATATAACTTACAAAAGAAGTCTAGATAAACCATAATTAAATTCAATTAAATAATTTTGAAAATATTCAAAGTCAAAATCAATCTAATCAGCAACATTTTACGTTACTTTACCAAAAATTCAAAATAATAAAACATCGTCAAAAGACGAATTTACATTAACAGCTAAATTTAGACAATTCAAATAAAATACTTCTAGCAAAATTTAGTTCAAAAATATGGCAATCTGATATATTCAGTGACCTCACTGACACTAGCGCCTAGTTGGCGGCAAAAAGAATTTAGTATTAGAAACAATATTAATTTTAGCAATTAGTTTATGTTGCCTATTCAGGTTTATTCCAATAAATACGTTACCGGTACTTTAATTTAAAATTTTAACAAGCCATAGGTCAAGTCCATTAAAATAATATCGATGAAATAAATCTATAGAGAATACGAAAACATCCTGAAAATGTCCCAAGTCCTGGACTGGACTTATCCTGACGGCGTCTAATACAATAGTCTAGGACATGATTTCTCCTGAAGGCGTCCAATTTAATAGTCTAGGACATGACTTCTCTTGAAGGCGTCCCATTTAATAGTCGATTCGTCTTCAGAATCACCGGGCTTAAATAGTTTTTCTAGTCACCTGAGGTTGAAAAGGGGGGGAGGGAAGAGGGTTGTCCATATACGTCGGTGACGTCCCATCGGCCACTTCTCTGGACGAAAATCAGAATTTACACCATCGATCAAGCTTGGATTGGCTGGCCTCTCTTCATCACGTCCGCCAGTGTTGACACAATATCTTTTTGACCAGAGCACCAGTGACGTACACACATCACGCGCTGTCTTGGTGGTATATTCCGTCTTGCCTGTATAGTGGCAGGTTAGTCGTAATCCCGGTACTGTTGTGAGCGTCATTCCTGAGTCCCATCGGAATCACTGACTCGTACGCTTGGCACATCAGATGCAGTTACACCAAGGCTCATTCGTCCCACTCTTAAATTTAGGACGCGGCGAGTATACCCTGTTTTTTGTTGGAAGAACAGTAGAGGAAATTTAAATATATTTATTTGCAGCCAAAAATGATAATATTTTACTATATTATCTGTGTTATTCTATAGTTAATGATGATATTTATTAAAAGTGACAGCTACAGATAACATTACTTTATGTATGAATATATTAAAATTGTTTTAGTAACTTTAGTAACTAACTTATACTGTTCTTCCTACCAAAATCATACTATATAGTCCAGTCTTGAAGGTTGTTCTATCCAGAATATACAAAGGGTAAGTACATGAACATTTTGTTGATTGCAGGGAGTTTATTCTTGTTTGATATGGCCTAGTATTGTAGACGGATTTTACATTGGACTACAATAGAGAAGCTAACTATTGCAGGAAGTTTATTAATATTGCGGTTTAATACGGAGGGGATAGTATGACCTGAAGATTAGTATGGGAGGTGGTATGATGTAACATCACCAAATGTTACATCGAAACAAAGAAAAAACATATTAATATTAATATTAGGGGGGGAAGAAAAATATTTTGGGAAACCGAATAGGTGTTTTAGAGCTACTTGTGGAGACACTACACTCTGGAGGGTTGGTGAGATCCTCCCAAACCACCGTTTGACACTTATCACTTATCCAAGCAGGGCTTTGGGACGTCAGTGGCACCCTCCAGGGTCGATGATGTAATTCCCAAGCCCCTGGATAAGAGGATGGGTGATACCGGGTAGTCTGGTGTTGAAGGATTGTGCCAGCTTCCAGAAGTGGCCCTTGATGGTAGGCATCTCCACGTCATGATGTAGAGTCACATTCCTAACGTACCAAGGCGCGTTCACAATGATTCTCAAACACCTGCTCTGGAACGCCTGCATCCTCCTAATATATGTGTCCACCAGGTGTCCCCAAGTGGGACACGGATAGTCGAGGATCGGCCTGAGCAGTTTTAGATAAATTGCTAACTTTATCTGAACTCATATTCACAAAACTTAAAACTTGTTTTATTGTTGTAAGTATATTACAATAAATTAATTTTTAATTTTATTTTATTTTTAAATCAGAGATAAACTGCGATGGCGAAGCGTCAAGGCACTCAACTTTCGCTATTCATTTACTTCGTAAAGAATAAATAAGTATGTAGCATTGCTGAATTTGATGTGACCACACCACAAGAAACAACCAGCAGAGCAGAGCTCCGTGCTTTTGAACCTTGGGATGCTCTCAATGTTGATATTCAACTAGACCTTTTAGATGCAAGCAGATACCTCAATCAAAGAATAGATTATGAAATTAAACTCAAACTCTTCACTACACCGTGGATTCCAGAGGATTCATTTCCTGCAAGTGGAAAATGAAATCTCCAGCTCCAAAGACACTTTCCGTGGCCTTTCTACACTAAAAGTGATAGTGCACTTTGTAAATATTGCGTTTTGTTTTCCAAAGCCTTTAGCGGAAAAGGATCAAGTTAAAAGATGAAATCACTTGTAAAAGAGCCATATAACAACTGTAGAGATGCCTTAGATTTGTTTAAACCCCATGACAACTACAATTTTCATAAAGAGGCAATGATACTTGGCAGTAGCTTTATAAAAATATCAAGAAACGAAAACCTAGACATTAGTAATATTGTTGGTTCTGCATGGAGAAAGCAAGTGGAAGAAAACAGGGAAAAATTATCTTCCATAGTTGAAACTATTAAATTTTGTGTTCGGCAAGAGCTGGCACTCAAGGTAACCAACTATGCTGGGCCAATTTTGGTCAAAGTTGATGAGCCAGTGTTCAATGATGAACATTTTAGAGCAGTGCTATGGATGAGAATTAAATTTGGAGATGAGATGCTAATTAAACATACTGAGAATATTGCTCTGAATGTTTTTATAATAGTCCAAAGATTCAAAATGAATTAATAGGTATTTGTTGAGAAATAGATCAAAAACAAATCGTGAGGAATGTCAATGATGCTAAGATCTTGTCGATATTAATTGATGAAACAGTAGAATTTTCTGGACATGAACAGTTATTTCTCTGTGTAAGATTCACAAAAAAGGTGGAACATTTCTTCATGACCAAAGAAGATTTTCTTGGTTCTGTTGAAGTTGAACATACATTGGGCTAAGGTCTGGCACGTACTATTATTACTTATCTTAATAATTTTGACATTTACCGTAGTAATATGATTGAACAAGGTTATTACGGTGCTTCTGTAAAGAACGGATCATTCAAAGGATCAGGCATTAATCAGACAAATTGATCCAGAAGCCCTATATGTTCATTGCAGTTTGTATTCCTTAAATTTAGCTTTGTGTCATTCTTGTGCCATATTAGAACTGTAAAGTTTATTACAAATTTCCTAAACTCATCACCCAAAAGGACAAGCAAATTACAGGCATATATCAAATCCAATTTTCCTGATTTAAAATGGAAGTCATTCAGGGTGATTTGTGAGACAAGATGGGTGGAAAATCTAGACAGCCTTTTAAAATTCAAGGAAATATTTCAGACCATCATATAAAACTTTAGAAGATTTAAGTAGTAATCAAGATATTGGAGATGCAGCTCCAATCTCCTCTTTGTGATTTAAAGTCAGCAGTTGATCATGTCGAGAATGTTATTTTACATTTTGAAAATATTCGAACCAACATTGAAGACCAGTTTTCAAATACTTTCAAAATAGCAAAATCAGTACTGGCCGATGTTCATGAAAAGAGTCGTATATCACGAATGGCATCTCTCCAGATATATCACAGTAACATCGTAGCTTAGGATCCTGAACAATATTTTCTGGGTACTGTAGCTATTCCGCTTCTAGACGATTTGATAGATCAACTGAAAAACAGGTTTACAGAACACAAGAAAATGCTATCCAGTATATACAATTTGATACCGTCCGTTTGCAAACAGAGTTTGATATGTGGAAAATTTATCGAGGGAGAAAATATTAATCAGCTTGACCGTCATGTTCCATTGAAGCTCTTAGTGATTGCGATAGTGAACTTCACCCGAACATTTTTGTGTTGCTGAACATATTTGCAACCTTTCCAGTAATAACACGCACTACTGAGAGAACATTCTCAACTTTGAGAAGACTCAAACATACCTTAGGAACTCCTGTAACCATGAACGTCTCACTGGATCAGCTCTAATATCTGTGCATATATAGCTTAACATTCCAACTAAACAATTCATTAACAAGTTTGCTATAAAAAATAACAGAAGATTGGATTTTAATGCTATGTTTTAAAAGGCACTTCCTAAAAAAGTATTTGAGAACTCTTTTATCCGATAAAATCCATTTGATAACTTAAATATAGCGTTTTCATTTGCTCCTATAGTTTTTGGAAGCCCCCAACCCCCGAAAATAATTCCTGGGTACGACCCTTCTCCTACACCCTACCTATTAAAAGTTTAAAATAAATTAACTATGAGTTTTGACAAAACATAAATTGTGATATAATGCCAAATTTAGCTCAAGAATATTAGAGTAGAGTGAAATAAATCTAGAGCTAGGTTAATTTAACTTCAGAGGGAGGGAGCCACTGCAAGTACTCGTGGTAGCCAGATTATTTTATAGCTATACATCCTAAATGTCTCACTGTGAGTACTGGTATCCAGGGTATTATGATGTAAATTCCCTTCATGCAGCGTAATTTCCCCTCCAAACCTCGGTCCTTTCTCATGTCTAGTGAGTGTATTTACCCCCTCATGGTGAATGAATGAGTATTTACATTTCCCCCGTCCCTGACGCCCAGGAATGTCACCACCTCCCCAGCCACAACTTGTCTCGGGCGTGAGACAGGACTGCCTCTCAGAACTCGGTTATGACATGTTTATCTTTCCTCCCTCGCTGGAGACTGCTCTTTTGTCAGCTCCCCTCCTGTCTAAGGTGTTTGTTTACAACTCTTCCTTCGTTTTATTTATCCGCTTGTCTTCTTCCCTTATGCTTGGGGTTGGGAGGATATAAACGAAGGGGAAACTAGAAAAAAGTTTTTGAAATAGGGCGATCACGAGGAAGAACCAACTAGAGATAACAATTTCCAAGACATTTTATCAGAAAACTTTTACGTTTTCCTGGTAAATTTCCTATGTCATTGAATCCAAGGTCGTAGCTACTAACGTTACTAAGACAATTTTAATATATTAATACATCAAGTCATTTTATCTGCAGCTGTCACTTTAAATAGATACAATCAATGCATATAAAATAATACTTATAATATATTAAAATATTATCAATGATGGCTCCAAAGAAATAGGTTTGAATTTTCTAAACTGTTTCTCCTACCAAAATCTGGATATACTAATTATGTTAACGAGCTAGGGATGAGGAAGGTTGAATCTAGAAGAAGTGTCCGATTGGGATTCTAATATCAATCTCACTCTCATCGGCAGCGTAGTCTATTGCGAGAGTGACGCCTTGGACAAAACGGCCACAGGAGCAAATACAGTAGCCCCATGGCTTCTTTGGTGCTGACTGACAGCTCACAGCTGACTTCTGATAGTCAATATTTAGGTATATACCTAAATGTTGACTGTCAGAAGTGACAGCTGCTAACACATGTTTTTGCAGATCATATGGTTCGGCGTAGGGATACATAATTTGGTCTGGTAACTTTTCAAAGCCATCAGCTGTCAGCTGTCAGTCAACACCAAAGAAGTCATGGAGCTACTGTAGTTATAGTAATTAAGGTGACCATTTACTCATAGAACAAATCCAGGACACTATCTTCTCAAAGGTTGGCTACTTAACAGACTCCATTTATTATTATTATTGTTATTATTGAATTATACTTCTTATTAATTTATTGTACTATTACTGTTTGTTAGTTAATCGAGATCTTGAAGCAGACTGACTGACCATCCCATGAAAATCAGTAAGCAGTGAGTAGATAAGCATTCGAGGATTCCCGACGCCCAACGGCTAAGTTCCAAATTCAGGGATGTTCATGTAAAATTATAACCGAAAATATCGTATCAATGTTAGTTTTTAATAAACTCAGAAAGAGAAATATTGTAAAATACAAAAGGTTCAATGATTCACACCATGTAATTTCTAAAATAGGGGACATTTAAAGTGGTTTTGATGGTAACATAGCCCCCTAATTGTTGAAGGCTAGAAAAATTATAAATATTAAATACCTCTAAAAGCTCTTTGAAGTGATTTTTATGGTAGCACAACCCCCTAATTCGTACTTGTACGGTTGTACCTTAGTTTTGATATTGTTTGAACCATACATAAAGCCATATATATTTTGTTCATAAAATTTCGGGGAAGGGGGGGAGGGAGTTGAACCCCCAAACCCCCTGACTACGGCCTTGATTGACACTTATGACATAGATATTGATAAAATTTCACAGTTGAATTGTAAATTTAATTTGGACACAAGGTAGTTTTTCGATCACAGTTTCAAATTCTTTTATTGGAATACCTTTATAAACCCTAATAAAATTAAAAGAATGGACATTGGTTAATAAGCTTTCATGTTGCGGTTTGAAATATATAGATAGATATATTTAAACCTACGTTAAACATTCTTGTGATATTATATTTGATTATATTGTATGCATGGTTTGTAAGAAAAACACTGAGTATTTAATCAGTCCTAGTTTAAAGGTCCATTAAGTTGCCTTCCACAATATGAACCTTTTCAGGGTTGATACGTACACTTCGTATATCCTGAAAGAAAAACAGACTTACCTTGTATGGTTCAACTATGACGTAGCCTATAAGATAAAAACATATCATTGGTGTAGCGAGGGTAGATAAGAGATGTTATGGAGTTAAATTCCTACCACACCATTCCGAAATTTTCTGAAGATTTTAATGTTTATAGCAAAAGAGTGTATGGAGAAGTAAGTTTGCGAAGCTATTAATTGTAATTTATTTCTGCAACCTGGTCTTTAAAGAGAGTAATTTATCATCTAAAGGCATCCAATTTTCAAAATATGTCGGGGAAAGACCACTTTAAATAGCATATAGTTAAAAAAAAATATTTATTCGAGAATCATTTCAATTAGCTTCTAAGGGCATCCAATTTTCAAAAATTGGCCATGGAAAGTCCACGTAAAATAGCTTCTAAAGGCATCTAATTATATTTATTTTTAAATCAGACAAGAATTCCTATAAATAACTTTTATGGGCATCCAAATTTCAAAAAATGTCTGGAGGAGGACAACTTTAAATAGCTTCTAGGGATTCTATGTTATGGTAAAAATCTGGTTGAGCACTACTTAAAATAACTTTTAAAAGTATCTAAGATGATAAAAACTATTTAAACTCGGTGAAAAGTCTACTTTACATTTTTTTTTAAAAGTCAAACTCTCAAAAAGTCTCTACTTGAGGATCACTGCCAATAGCTTCTGGGGCCTCCAATTTTCAAACATTAACTGTGGAGAGAAAAGTTCCTAATATAATATCATTTTTGTTATGCCCCCTTTACACAAATAAGGTTCCATCACTCCTTTTAAAATAATTTTCTTATTTTTCAGAAGTCTTAATATCATGTCATAAACATACAATTTAGAATGCTCCCAAAATAAATAGATTCTCACAACCCTCATGAGACACAATTTAGTCAGACAAGGTAAGACTGAAACCCTTCAGAGTAAACGGAGTGTACTACATGGAAAACAGGGAAAACCTTTAAAAGTAGAGGTATTTAGTGTTACATTTTAAAAAAAGGTCAAAGAGAATTCAGAGAAATTATAAAAGAGTCACAGAAATTTTCAAATTTTACAATAATCTTTACAAAGTAGAACTCATTACCAATTGTAAGCTATTAGTTTTATCCTTAATTAATGTGATTTCTTTATAATCTTTGTGTTAAGGATTTAAAAGAAAATAATGAAAAGTATGAGATTTTGCATGGTTTTTCTAATCGCCCTTATTACACAAATAATATTTAATAACCACTGGCTAGTTTCATTAGTTGTAAAATAAAAAATATAGAAGGAGCCTATCACTTTTGATTGTTGACAGAAAAAAAAAGTATTTTCTTCTTCACCAAAGTTCCTGCTATGCTGTTACTATAAATAATGACAAAGAAAAGCATAAAAAATACTACCTGTGAAAAATAAGCCTTCAACTAACTTCAAAAGTCATCCAGGGTCTAAAATAAGTGTACCTGTGCAGGACCTCTGGAGTCCCTTTAAGTTATGCCCTACCACTTTCAAAAAGCTTCGGGAGCCTCTGAAAACACGGAAAACAAATTGTTATCACATTGTTTGCAAACAGTTAAACAAATATTGTTTCGGCTTTACGTTCAAACTTCAAAAATCAAACATTGTGTCCCCTGTATATATATATATATATATATATATTTCAAATCATTCCTATGCTTTCTACTGAGATGTACAAGAAGGGCCTTTAACTTTTTTTCAACTTTAGTAACAGAGTAGCTGAGAACTTTTCATAGATTTATTTTAAAATATTTAGTTTTTTTATTCGATTTTTTTTATCTTAATATGACACATTCTACAAGTGTATTGGTAAGAAACATCCCAAAACAGTGAATTGGTAAGAAATATGTTTATCAATTGAAGAGTTTGGTCAACTGTCTAGTATCTAGACGGTCGCCTAGGGCGCATTCAAAAAAAAATGTAGTTATTTAGCGATTAAAATATAATTATTTAAATTAAATCAGATAAAAATTATTTAAAAATAAAGAAATAATATTGTCTAAATATTTTAGCTAATATAAATCATATATTCGTAATGAGTGGCTGCCCCAATGCACCGATGAAAAGAGTATTGTTTATGAAAACTGAGAACGATTAGAGCTCTGTGTCAAGCCCACACACTTGCTTCTTAATATATGTTTCAGCCGAGCTTACCATGGTCATGCCGGTACCATTAGGTTAAAACAATTTTAACCAGCTTAGAAAGCTAGTCCAATCATTATCCCTTTAGTATAAATTTACCACTGCATAACCAGCACGTATCTGTTTGTTGGTTTTTTGAAAGTTTTGTTATTTTATTCTAACTATATTTAAAGCTCTAACAACATTTGATATCAGTGCTGGTAATCTCAGTGTCCATCATCTATCTGATTTGTAAGTACTATATATTTATTTTTATTTGTTTCAGTAGCGTAGCAGCAACATCTCGGGCACCGATGTGCAAGTCAATTTTACGTGCCCTGTGATGATTGCATATAAATTGCGTCCCAAAATAAGTTTTTTTACACCAAGTCCACCCAGTCTTTAAAAAAAAAGAGTGTTTTACAGGAATTGCGTCCCTGTTTAATTTCTATTTTTAATTGATGTTATAATTCAAGAATCCAAATGCCAACCTGTTCTAAAATCTTTTATTGTATATAAGTAATATGACAAACCAAATTAAACAACGAGATATTGTGTTTTTTAAGAGTTACAAGGAAAAATTAAGTAAGCTACTGACAGAACATGGAGGAGGACTCAATTTGGACAAATGTTTATAAAAAATGAGTGTATCATGTAATTTTTCTGATAAAACATAATTGAATATTCTATATTTTTTACAGCTTTACATTTGACACTGACTGTCTACTTTTTGTTCTCCGGTAAATATTGGTAGCATACACTTTTGATAAATGTAAATTGAGACATTTCACTAATTTCATACTTCAAAATTTGCTGCTTCCTCATGAAGGATTCTTTGTGTACCGCTTCACGTAGGCTCTCTCCTTTACTACATGTTTTGACGTAGGACGTTTTCCGGTAGTTTTATAAACTGAAAAATGTTAGAGTTTGCTGAGTATAGCCTTCCATTTATTTTCGAATGAAAAGATTCGCAGCAGTTTGCTATGCGTGGTGCTGCGAGGGATTGATCTGCCCAGACGCAGGTTGGAAATTTTGCATTTTTTTGTTACGTACAGTGTTGTAAGTAAAGCTACTTAATCCGTCATCGTCGGGGTGGATGGCCATTAGGTCATCAGTAAAGCAGTCGTCCACGTCAACAGGATTCAGGAATGATAGCTTGAAAAAGCTAAAATTTCATATTTCAGAATCTGTAGCCTTATATTCTCGAGTGAGGTTTAATTGTTGGGTTTTCCTCTACCAACTTTGGCCTAAAGGAAACCTACAACCTTTGTAATTTGTTCAGGTAATACTCTTCCCAAAGCTTCATGATTAGCCTCTTCAAAGTCAATTAGTACTGTAGATAGAGCAAAGCTCATGACATTTTAAACCTAAGTGTTGAAGAGCTGCAGTCTAAGTGTGTGCGGTTTTGTTTGAAAGCAAAAAGAAGACCTCAGGAGTGTAGATGTGATCTTTTTTGCCTATAATGGTGAATAGTTGTACAAATAGATTTGTAGGAACATGGGACGTTTTGTCCATGTAAATGACGCTAAGCTGTTCCAAAAACTTCCAAGTTTGTTACCATAGAAAAACAAAAATTAATTATCATTCACTAAAAATTAAGGTTCTTCCTTACTAATCTTCGTGTCCAATTTTTACAAAGAAGAACGCAGTTCCTCCGGTGTTGTGGGTGGAACCGAAGAGCGAGCGTGGGGGATGAAACTACGAAACCTAATGGAACAATCCATGAAGGTACCTGATACGACAAGTTGGGAAGCAGTTCATTAGTATACCTATAATTATCGGGATGCAGTTAGTATATTTTTTATCAGGGGATTAAAACTATGGACGCAATTCTGCTATTGCACCTAGGGTTGACAATTTCAATCTAAACAAAAATATTACCTTACCAAAAATGTATCAGGCCAATCAATAATAGGCAAGATGAGCCTGCTTATCAGTGGCCTGATACATTAGGATAGGCGAATGGATGGCCATTGACCAATCCTTTCTTTGATGGTAGAGAATACAGCTTGGGTGCACATTTTTCTCGCTTAGGGCCTAGCCCTCCTGTCTCTTGTGATAACAACAGAATTAGACTGCTTGCTGTCGACATTATTTCCAAACACGACAAGACACGCATACTTTGTTTCTTGTAACCTACCCAATTTAAATGTAGGACCAGAAACATTGTCCCCACTTTGGGAAACGCAAAGGAATCACGCAAATTCGTTTCAAATAGTTTGCAAACCTATCCCAAACTGTTTCCAAAAAACAATAAAAAAAACATTCCGGTAACAAGAGCAACATAATTTGCATATTATGTTTTCAAACAAAGATTCCGGAAAATGTTTTCAAGTCCGTACTAGACTTAAGGATGAATTAAACTAAAGGTGAAACTTTAAAACTTTGCTACCTCGATTGAAATTTCTTCCATTAGAAAGAGTAGAAAATTTGAAAAAGAAATTTACTAAAACACTTTTAAAACAAAAAAGTTCAATTTTACACCTGTAAACATAAAGTAAAAGATGATAACCTAACTGTTTTCCTGTCCATAAATTTATTCAAACAGTTCCTCTCCTGTCTTTATCCCCTAAGGATTGAGAACTGGAAAGCGGGGAGAGCTGGGGTGAGACGCGTAGTTTAAGGTTACCGACCATTCTTCTCATATAACTAACCACACACTAGTCGTAATGGGAACGGCGTCAAAACTCCTGTCTTCAGTCTCCTATGGTCTAGAGCAGCGGTTGTCAAACTGTGGTGCGCGCACCACTAGTGGTTCGTACATTATTTATTCCCAGTGAAACGCCGTGGAATGTCAAACAAAGCAAGCAAATTAAAGTAGTAAAAAGATAGAGGGCCTCATAAAATCTTATAAATATACTCAAACCCAGTCTAATCAAAGGTAAAAAAAGTTCAAACCAGTGGTTGCAGAGGGGGCAACACTGCTTTAACCTCTGATAGCCAGTGCGGTCCCACATTCTGTGTTATAGCCTAGCGCCCCATTGAAAATGTAACAAGATAGTAAATATTCAGCATCATCTTGGTGGTACTCCAAAATTGTTGGTGCAGTGCGCCATTCAAAAAGTTTGGGAACCACTGGTTTAGAAGAGTATAGACAGAGCCTACTATTATATATAGGCTTACTCCAAGCCTGGAACTAGTATTGGTGACGTCACAAAAATAGCCGGATCCCCTCGCTTTGCGCGCATATATTTCCAGTGTTATGGCTTGTTTAAATAAGAATTAAACACTAAATTCAGTAAAATATTGTGTCCCTAGTCAACTGGATTTCAAAGATGTCTTTATTTAATTCTTGATCTTGTTGTAAATAGCTTTCAAAGTTGTAGCATTTACATGTGTTTGCTTAATTAGGTGAACTCGATGAAAATTAGAAGTTTGCGAGCTCGGGTTTTTTCATTCGAGTCAAACCCAAGCTGAGTATTTCAAAAAGCTCCCGAGTTCGAATCAAGTTCGAATAGATACATAATTTTAAAATTCTAAGAGTTTATTTTAAAATTAAAATCGTGACGTAGCTTGCAGCCTCCGGTAATATAAAGCACGCAAGGAAGACGTAAGCCTGAGAAATCAAACGGTCAATTGTTCTGAATCAGTAGCTACGTACGCGTGCCAAGTCATGTTTTAAAAAATATATATTGTTTTGCCGATTAGCATAAAAGGGTATTAAAAAATCAGTAACTCAGGGGAAACACTCTCCTTTTTTGGTATTTAACAACGAGTTTTTAGACCGTTTCATGAGAGGGGGGCTGGAATGGACACCAGTTGTTAAGGTGAATCGTGCACGTGATAAATTCGTCATGGGCCAATTTTTTTTCTTACCGGGTAAAAATGATAAAAATTACCACCTCCTAGAAACCCTTCCCTCACGGACTTACTGAAATATACCTGCATTGGCCACCAAAGAGCCAATAGTTGAGTTGGGATCTTTGTGGAGGTTGGATTTGTGTTTGTCTTGAGCTCGAATTACTACCGCGTATTTTAAATCTCTACTTGAGTCATTTTAATACAAAACTACAGGTCGNCTTATATTTCCGACTTTTGGTTTACTAGAAGGGGTTTGGGGATAGCGGGGAGGGGGGGGGGTTGTACACACCAATGATTCAAGGCTATACACGATTTTCTTGTAACTGACAGCTGGAACTGTGAACATAAACAAATTACTTACCACTACACAAAAATATTACAAACAAATAAACTGTCAGAGAATCTGTACTTGTTTGTATATCACGTGGGAGACCTGGGTTCAAATCCCAGACGGGTACACTGAAGTAATTTTCCACATATCATTCTGAATGCTATTACCGTAGAGATTATTCATTTATCAAAGCTTAAATAAAGCAGCACTTTACTAGATGAACATATAATAATACCGTAGGCCTAACTATAATACATTCACAACCTTATTTTACTTGGATGACAGCTCAAAAATCCCTAATATATCCCTGCGCCAACAAAAGACATCTGTCACTTTGGATAATTGTAATGAAAACGTATGGTAATATATGAATTTGATAGTTAACCACAGTAATTTTGACCAATATTATATATGTATTTATTTGAGGTCGGGCACAAAGCTTATTTATCGTTTTATTCTACTTAAAAAATTATTATTCTCATCACTTTCACAAAAGGTCTAACTACCATAGCTACAAAATGGTGAGCGACAAATTTAAACCATTTGATCGAACGTGACGGAAACAAGTTCTTCACAATGATGCACCCACGCAGTGGATATAAATTTACTTATTCAGTTAATTTTTTCAAAATACGATAACATAATCATTAAATAATTTACTACATAATTACATAAACAAGACAAGTATTTTCTCTTTTCCAAGCAAATACTATAGCTGTAAGTAGATGGATCGGCGTACCAAAACATCACTGTGATTGGCTGCTATAATTAGCATTAGCTCAGTACAGCGCTGTGATTGGCTGTTATTTATAGCACTGAGTCAGGGCTTTCCTCTCCCCCCATCCAAATTTGACCACTTTTCCACGGTATGAGTGTGATCCAAACTTGTTGGTTCCTGTTCCATTAGTTTTTTTATGTGTGCGCATTGATTTTTTATGTGTGCCCATTTTTTTTATGTATGCCGTTGTATCATATGTCTGGGTAGGATTGGGACTGGCGTTGGAGTTTATTTGTGTGTTTTTTATTTATCTATTGGTGTGGGAGTTTTTTATTTATTGGTGGGGGAACGTGTAGTCCATGGCATCGGGCACGCGTCCCGCTGTGGTGGGCCACGCTTGGGGTCCGAATACATCCCTACTGGTGATCAATGCCCGTGAGGGTGGCAGCAACCTCTCTCGACGGCTGTCTGAACATAATGTGAGCTAGTGGTAATGGCCCCCTGTTGCAAGCCCCTGAATCTATCTTGGTGTCACAACTCTCCTCCTACCCCTTCCCCCATTTATGTGGTAATGGTTTTCCCAGTGACGTCATCGCAACCCTGACGCCAGTTTAGTGGCTCAACAAGACACGTCGAGACAGGAATGGGTAATTTCGCAATCCTCCCCAGCAATGGGTTTTCCCAGGTGACTCATTTCTGGCGTCAGTTTGGCTTTTCAACAAGACAAGTCGAAACAGGAATCTATCACGTTCTTGAAATCGTAAGGTCATTGACCCTTTTTCATCTCGTACCACTGCAAGACCACGTGACGTCGATCTTAAGAGGGAGGGGGTGAATATATAAGGGAGCTCGCTTGGTCGTCTATTTATAAGCGTTTGTAGAACGGTTTAAAATGGACAAGTTACAGCAGCTGGTAAATATTGTTGACGCTGCACAGACGGTAAAACTGTGTGATATAAACGTCGATAAAAAGTACTCGGTGGATAAATAAAAGGCGGTAAATACAAAGTTTAGAAGACGCCTAATAGCCTATCTAGATGGCAAGTTTTTCATATTTTTACCCTGTCGTTTTGGTACAGATGAAGACGTGTGCGAGCTTAGTAATGAAAAACGGGTATTTACTTGCACCATAGTAAAATCAGGTTCACCAACCATTGAAAACTTTGAACGAGTTTAAGAGACGGGCAGAAGAGTCAAACGGTTAACAACAACAACAACATCGGGCAGCTGGGTAGTTAATACAAGTGCACAAGTTAAAGACGTGTAATATCGTATTGCACAGGTATAAAGACAGTGGGTAAGTTAAGGACCCTACAAAACATCCAGCACGTTTAGCGGTCAGGTAGGCTGACCATGCTTAGAACCGGATATATTAATTTAATGTTTGTGGATCATACTATTGCGGGGCGTACCTATATGACAGTAGAAAATATTTACAGTGTGGCTGTGAGTGATAGACATGTAATTTACAAAGTAGTGAACTACGACAGAGGTGTGCCACAGGAGTGAGGCTACATAGAGTTCTGTGACTCTACCTGTCACACGATAAGAGCGACTGAAGTACTATCCTACGATAGAATCGATTAGTCTTACCTGGGTGATATGACATGCACTGTGTACAATTTCCACAAAGGGGATGTTGTGCCATGTTGCCCAGGCCTCCATCACACTTCCAAGTTCCACACCACCCATCACAATCCTTCACGACGCCGCAGCCACCACCCCTACCTCTATAGTCACCAGCATACCCGCCACCAGAGTCACCTAAGTACCCAGCACCAGAGTCGCCTGCCCATCAGACATCAGAGTCAGCAGAGTACTCACAGCCAGAATCACCCACGTGCCCACCGCCAACGTGGGAGGAGGTAAAGTCCGGAGAACCCATAACTCTCGAGGATTTAACATTGTACAAAACTTATTCAAATCTTAAAATTATGGGTGAAACGATTGTAAGCGATTTAAATATAAATCACGCTGTATGATATATCTTGGAGGACAAAGTGTGATGTTTAAAAGTGAATTAAAAAATTAGGCGTACTCGTGTTGCCGTAGCCTTATTTCACTACGCTATTATTCTCACAAAATCTAATTACGCTCGGCGCTGATGAGGGAACCTATAGTAAATCTTTTAAATTGAATACTATGGCGTGGATATGTTTAGCTTACCCTGAATATTTATTAAAACTTATAATGTCCGTTTACAATGTTTACAGATTCTCTCAGCATTCTACATGTCTAATAATTATCACAAGAAAGAAGTAAGGATGAATAAATTAGACTACTATGGGAATGTATCTCAATTTTCCAGAGTTATAAGTGGAAAACCATTTATGAAAATTTACCCAAAAATAACTTAATGTGCTGTCAAACCCCGACCCTCCCATAACTATTATCAAAACCTGTTTCTAAAATGGAAACTCAAATGTAATTACCTGGAGACCTTATATCCCCAACTGCGACTTCGGGTTGAGCGGGTTTCATCATTCGAAGTGCAGCCTCCTGATGGCATTTGTGGCTAGGCACCGGTACCGTGGGTGGGCTTTGCCGAAGTGGTGGGTGTATACCATCTCGTGGAACTGCCGATGGTGAGAGTTGAGGGATATAAGGAGGGAGTCCCGGCAACACGTGTGTCGCGGTGGGTGGTAGGACGGAGTCCTGGCAACGTGAGTCGTGGTGGGAGGTAGGTGGGAGTCCCGGCAAAGGGGAGTCATGGTGGGAGAAAGGATAGAGTCACGCCAACGTGAGCAGCGGTGGGAGGTAGGAATGGTGAAAGGAGAAGAAGTCCCAACAAAATTGCTCTTTAAAATATGACACTTTATTTGCTCTTTTGTATCGGTGGTTCGCCAGGGAGGGTCACCACTGAATCGGCCATTCAGTTGTTGCTCGACTAAGAGTATTCAAATTGACAGAATCGCCAATCTAGGTCATCTTATAAAGGGTTGATTATGCTTTGGGAGTTACAGGCAGCAGTCGCTAGCCCTTATCCTCATGGTATGGTGGTGAAACAATGAATTGGTGAAACCGTAGAATGATGCTGCAATAAATACAATATTATAAGTTAGTACCCTGTGAGTGAAATAATGGTGATTATGAATGATGTCAATGTGGTTTAGGGGTTGGAAGGATTATTTAACTTTTCTGGGATGTGGTAGGTTGGTATATTGGGAATGATTGCTTATGGGTGATGGCGTAGCGTGAGTCCAGGAGTGAGTTGGTAGGATTAACTTCTGGGATATGGTCTGGTGTGGATGGTTATATTTCCATTCCCCATCTGGGGCTGACAAAGGCGCCAGTATTATCCTCTGACTCATAAAAAACCTAGTCGGTTATCCCAGTGGAGTCCGGCCGTGACAAAGGTAGTGGTAGTTGGTTTGGTAGGATTTTTAATTTTGGGATTTGGTGTGACTTGATCTTCTACATTCAAATCTATATCCATTTTAACTACATAAACTCACAAAACATTCACTAAACAAACAATATAGACACACTTATTTTCAGCAACCAACAGCTGGATGAATATTGAATATTCTCTTGATATAAGAAGTGCGCCAACTTCTTAAATGATATTTTCATATTTTAAAATCCCTCCATACTATGAAAATATTTACCAGATCATAGTAAATAAAGAAAATAATAGTGACTAACCATCACACCAGAGGCATTTTTCAGCCTGCAATTAGCCTGTTTATGATACTGCATTGGAATATTAGCCATATTGTTAAATATCAACTAGATATTTTTGAAACTCATTTATAAAGTTGAAATTAGAGAGTTTTGCAAATATTTTTCCGTGCAATTAGCATTATTTGAATTTGTTCCCACTTTTTGATGTCACATTTTTACCAGAAATAGGCATTTTAGACGCTGTTTTGTTTATTTTACTGATGTATTTCAACCACGATAAGATTATGACGTAAAAACCTCATTTTTTATTTATTTTTTACTTGTAAAACTGAATTATAAATATTTTAATGTAAATGTTTCTTCAGGCAAGTGTGGTATAATACATCATTATTTTCAAACAATAACACTTTTATTCATCAGAGACATGTTTTCGCATAAGAACATTGAAAGAAACCGTCAAATTTGTCCTTTCACAATGAAGCATTGTATATGGTGGATATGGTGGAAAAATAAATTGTTCAAGGTGCCAATTTGGGTAGTGTTGAAGATTTTTCTGCAAATCTTCCCAAGTTGGGAAATCACAGACTTGCATTCAAGAAAGAAATACCAAAAGAACCTAGACAACTCGGTGAATTTATTCATTCTAATGTGTGTGGATATTTAAAGATGATGTGTCAGGGTATAGATATGGGTATTTTCTGCGACACAAGTCTGACGTGTTCGATAAAATCAAAGAATGTGAAAAAATGATAGCAAAAAGGTTTGGAAAAATGATTAGGATTCTCTACACCGATAATGGTACTGAGTACTGCAGCTAGGAAATGAAATCATATATGGCATCTAGGAGCATATTTGGAACTGGTGTCTTCATTATCAACCCCTGACTTCCTACAGGCTCTCCGTCACTTGGCGTGGTAGACCATCGGTGCTATAAAGTGTAAGAATTTTAATTCTGTCAATTTATATTTTATTTAACTTAATTTATTCTTAAGTGATTATTTATTTAAAACTTATTATCTTCAAATGACATTGCATTGCGTTGAAGGAAACACCCAAGAGTAATGGCCGCTTCATACAAGGAGGGAAGAAATTGACTCCTTGAGTGGGGGAGGGGAGAGACGTAAAAAGAAGCGAGTTTTTTTTTGTTTGTTGGCATTGTTGTGGAAAAAAAGGGAAGAGACGCGAAACTTTTAAAAGAAACCAAAGAGTTTTTTTGTGTGTGTTTACTTTTACTGATTGGAAGAAAGGATTGTGAGGATGGCAGTGTTTTATTAGTGACGATTGCATCACAATTATGCCAGTGGAGTATGGTATCATGTCATGAGCCTACCTTAATAGCTTTCATAACGGGACTGGGACTTGTAAGTCAAATGGTCAGATCTACTAGCATCTAGCCTCTTCAACGCCGAAGACTACATGCCGGATGAAAATAACATGAGGTGATATTAACCCCCAGCATAAATTGTGATTCATCTTTTGTTGGATACTATAACTTTTTTTGTTTCAACATTGATTCTAGAAATAAACTTATTGGGTTATTTTGCCATAACGACTTCGACGCATACAATGTCCTTATTTTAGTATTAATTGTTTTTAATGTCCAACAACCACTCTCCTTGAGGAGAGATTGACGGTAAAGGTATATTTTTTTCAACATGACCCAGAGGTCCTGAAAGAGTCCCGTGCTCAATTATTTTGTAATATTAGGAATTTTTTTTCTTTTAAATTTCTAACTTGAGATATTGTAGTAAAAAGGTAACTGTTGTTTTGAGAACCCAAATATTGTAATCACTTTTTTCCCCCCTTTTTCTTTGTCTGAGCAAGTCCACAATTCATTTATTCCCTATCTCATGTATTTTTTAATTTGTTGACGACATTGGACTTGAAATTAATAAATAGATAAATGCTTTATGTAATTATTTATATATATAATTACCCACTTTCTTGTTAAAATATCCATTCTCATTATCGTTATACTGTATTAAAAAAGTAAAATAAGATAAAAAATATTCACAATAGTGATAGCGGAACAAATTTTGTAGGTGCTGCGAATTAATTTGAAAGGTTTGAATGGCATAAGATCACCGAATTTATCATCGCACAACGTTGGAAATTCAACCCACCTACAGCTTCATGGTGGGAGCGGTTGGTACTTATAATGAAGCAAATACTACGAAGAGTATTGGGAAAGGCTTTATTCTAATTTGAAGAGATGACTACAGCTATTTGTGATTGTGAGGCTGTTGTTAATGCTCGTTCACTCACATATATGTCGAATGATTCATCAGACCAATATCGCTGACTCCAGCAATGTTCTTGCAGGAGATTAGGAAAATTGGTGTTCCGGATTGGGATAATGTAAATACATGTGATTTGAATCGCAGGAGGTGTTACCAGCAAAAATTAAGAGATGACCTGCGTCAACAATTCCGGAGTGAGTATCTTGGACAGCTCATGCAAAGGACAAGATTAAAAAACTTCAGGAACATTACAGTTGGCGAAGTGGTGCTTGTTGGGAGCGAGTACAAGGAGACTTGACTGGCCCTTAGCCAGGGTGGAAGAGTTATTGCCTGGGAGAGATGGCGCAATTCATCTGGTCGGCCTGAGAACATCAACTGGTAAACTTTTGAGACCAATCCAACGTGAGTATCCTCTAGAAGTGTCTTCTCAGGACAAAAAATGTATTGTAAATGAGATTGCAAAAACTATTGTTAGTCCTAATGGGGATCCAAGAAATGTTACTCATTGTGGCCGAGAGTTAAAGCTTCCAAGCAAATTCTTACATTAAATAATCTGTACCTATGTAAGTTTTAGTTGGAGATTGTTTGTTTTGTTGAAATTGAGTTGGTTACTGTCAACACAACTCAAGGTGGGAGGATGTTAGAAATTGAAATAAGTTTGAGGGACATGGAACTATTGAATGTAGTACTATTATTTGATCAATAGGGCTGTGCATTCTGGCTTTTCTTGTTTTAGTGATGTTTATGTTTTGCTCAAAGTTGTTTAGTCTTTGGTTTTATCTATGAAGTATTATTAAAGGAATGTGAGAAATGCCAGGCCTCCACCGTGGTTCGGATTCCACCTTAAACTGTAGGTCCTCCATTTCATCTCCCATTCACCCTACAATTACACATTAGCGTAAGTGCGTACAACCCGAACGGGTAGTAAGACGCGGTGCTAATAATAATAATAATAATAATATTAATAGTATTAAAGTCAACAGTGCAATCATAGTTGAGACTCGGTAAACGTTGTTTATGTTATATTTCACTTCTTTTGAAGAATAACTGTGCGATAAATATTATTGGCAGGTATCTAAGTTTAATTTACAATTTAGTACATCCAGTATAATATAGAGATCACTAGTAGGCTCTCACACAAAATATCCGGCAGGTTTGAAATCCTTTGAGCCAATTCTTTGGATTGTATAATCCACAAAAATCTTAATACTTTCCATCCACACGTTCCATTTTGCTTTGAGACTTTGAACTGTACAAACAAGCATCAAGGAAAGAAGTAACGTATGTAGGTGCCTTTTATGTTTTCAATGAAACGGAAATTTTAAGCAATATTTTAAAACATATTTACTAACTATTATGATTTAGATAAACATAAATATGTCAGTTGAGGAGGACCAAGTGCGCTTTTGGAGTAAGTGCGTAGGTGATTATAACTCCCAGGAAAATAGTCATTTGGAGCTGTAACCTATATAAAATACAGATAAAACCTGCTCTTTCACGTAACAGCCACTAGAGTGGATTGCCACCAATTATAGCCTACAGGGAAGTTGGAAACTCTTCACATGTTGATTTCATTTGGTATACTAAATTCAGTGATGTAAAAGGTATCCTGGTTCATCCATCACTGTGGGGTAATTACAGAAAATGGTCCACACTGCCCCCTCATTTGGACTTCCCAGTTATATAAATTACAACTTAACGCTTTAATATATCATGTAGGGGGAAGAAAAGGAAGCAAATTTACCTCATATAGGTGACCTACTGATTTCCCACTGGAAGTTGAGACGAACATGGCTTTAGAACTAATGGGAATCGAAAAGCTTGGTTTCGGACTTTCTAGAAAATAATGTTTATCTTTGGTAGAGGAATACGTCATAGCCAATGGAATCAAAATGCCTTTCAAACACTCTAGGCCAAAAAGTGGTTGGCTGTCTTCATTCATGAAGCGGAACAATTTGTCATTTAAAAAAAAAGCCTCAGAGTGTCGAAATCAGTAGAAGGAAGTATGTTGACCTTTCATGATTTATAAGTATTTTGACCAACTGAAGGCTACAATTGAGAAACTTGGTTCGGAAAACAAACCACACTTTGTATTCAACTGGGATGAACCTGCGTTTTCAAGAGATCTGTCCAAGACAGAAGTTGTAGGAGGAAGAGGTCTTCCTTCTTCAAGAACTACTACCTCCCCTGTAAGAGAGAACATTTAAGTTCTCCTGACAGTAGCTGCTACTGGTGATAAGATTCCACCATTAATTATTTTCAAATGGAAGAACATTTGAGACGAATGGCAGCCAGAGAAAGCGTATCCAGGTATCGCTTATGCAGCTACCACTAATGAATGGATGGAATCAACTATTTTTGAAAGAGTCTTTTAAAAAATCAATCTTGCCATCACTTGGTAGTGAAAGACTTGCACTACTCATTTGTGACGCTCACAAAACACATGTAAGTTCGCCACTAGTAGAGTTATAAAGGTGAGACCTTTGTGTAATGAAATCGTTGAAAACTTCATGGGACTTTGAACTACTGAATGAAGTTTTACGGGAAGTACTACCACCGAAACTGAGAAAATATTTAATCAGTTGCTATTGGAGACCATCCTAAGCCACAAAACAAAATACATTAAAAAGAAAAAGACCAAGGTAACTATTGGATAAGAAGTTATTATTTCAGATTAGGTATGTAGTAGGATAATTTAGAAAAGTGAAGAAAAGGAGGAACAAGAAAGGCAGAAGCAAATTAAAAAATTGTGTAAAGAAATAAACAAAATGAAGAACAAGTTCACTGGGTCTAAGAAAGCAAAGCGAAGAAAGATTCAGGTAGTTGAAAACTTGACAGGGAATGATGGGGATCAGTTCAGCGTCAGAAATTCTGAAGATGAAGACGATGATTCTGATTAATTCATGGAAATCATGACTAATTAGCAGGAAGAGTATTTCAAAACTATCGAGGAGTTGGCTGTCGGTAATTGGGCCTTGGTGAAATTCATGGGCAAAAGGGTATTGAAATCTTATCCTTTGAAGCAGAGGACCCTAGAATGAAATACTTGTGAAATTTTCCACGAATGTTGGGTTCATAACTTCTAAGAACCCACCCAAGGATGACATCAGCTCAGTTGACAAGAATGATATTGTACGCGTACTAACTCCCCCAAAAATAGGGAGAAGAGGAGAAATTGTTTTTGGAGCTACCTTTCAAATTATAATGTACAGTAACTATTCAAAGTATTTCAAAAATATGTTTTAACTTTAATTTGCAATTTGTTCCTGTGCTAATTTTAACGTGAGAATTCTCCTCATTTGAAATTTTCTGACTGATAAAAAAGTATGTTTTATAATTTTAAGGACACATGTACTACTATTAAAATAAGAGTGAGTTTATAAAAAATACTGTTAGTTGATATGATTTGAGAATTTTTTATTTTCTTTGAGTATTATCTCACTCACATGTTTTTCAGTAATTAAAACCTTTCCTGAAAATGCATATGAAAAATTGTACAACTCAGTAAGTTTTAATCTGATTTTAATTGTTTTGAGAGCTTTAGAATCCTTGAGAATTGGGCTACACTCTATTGCCCCAATAACTGTATTGGGTGAATAATGAAGGGAATAGAGACTAGATATGTACTTACCCCATTTCTGTAGGGTATTTACGGACCTGGGGATAGATTCAATTTTTGTAACACAAAAATTATAAAATGATTGTGAAAATATGTTTAGGCTGTAACTTGAAAGAGGAGAGTTTGATATTTATTATGTAAATGTTTCATGCTTCTAGGTGAAATAACTTTTTTTTAATCATTCAAAGTCGAACTTTTTAAATTTTTGTTTGCACTTGCCTCGACTCACCTTAGTGCATATTAGTAGGTAGTTAAATGATTTTTTTTCCCCTATCTATAATTTTGAAGTTTATTATAATCTGGCTCAATAGAATGAATAATCTATCTAATATTGTTCTACTTCCAAGCCTCTGAAAACAATGTTCTGAGGCGCTTGAAAAACTACCTAATTTAAAGTTGGCAGTGTCTGAGCTTGTTTTTTGATTCATGATGGCCCCAAATTAAATGTTAATGTACCAATTTATATTAAATCAACATTTGTCTATAACTTCAGCAAATTTCTTTCTTTCCATATTAAAATATGGAAACCTTTAAAGATAGGGATATTCTGATGCGTCTTATTTGCAGAGTTTGTGCTAAAGAAGACAAATATTGTGTTGATGTTTTTGGAGATGCTGGGAAGAAAAATAAGCTAGAAAAGAAGATACGATTATGTCTACCTATTAGTGTAAATACAAAATTATATATTTTCTTTAGTGTAGCTAGTAATTTATTTAGAGTTATAAACGCAAGTAAGCCATACACATGTGTTTAAACCCTAAGGCTAAGTCCGAGGTTAAGTTACTTGAGAAATTGTTCATTAAATTATAATTTAGTAAGAATTTAAAATTAAAGCTGGTGACTTGCCGCCAATTTTGTATATTTTTTCCAAATATAAATATATGCTTGAACTAAATCAAAAATGGCCTTGCTATAGTTTTCCTAACAAGTTTTGATATTTCCTAATTTAAAAAAAATCTTTGGATGCCAAGTTGTTGGGGACTAAACCATTACTCTAATCTAATTTTATTGAAATAACACTAACCTACATTATTAAAATAGGTTTTTAGGCCTATGCATATAATATAGTCAATTTAGGGCTAAAATATTTAATTAATTATTAATGGTAAATGCTACAGGTCAGTGGGTGCCTAAGTACAAAAAACATTTGTGTTGGGTGTGGACCACTTTGTGTTTAGGGACCATCAAGCACAGAAAAACTAAGTGATCAAGGGGGATAAAATGGCACACCAGGTAATGTCTATGAACATTCACTTCTCTGAGAAGTTGTAAGAGGAAGTTCTTTCTTTATTTCTTCCCTTTTATTTCTCATGGTAAAACATAGTAAACATCTTAAGAATCCTGCATACTTCGCATACTATAGCCTACCTACACCTCTTATATCTGCTCCCCACACACCAACCTTTTTATAAATGTTTTGACCTCAATCCCGGCATGGGCATCACTATTTTTTAAATACCACTAAAATAAAGGTCTACACAATCTATATATATTGTATCTATTATCATAAGGATGTTTGGGGGATTGTTCTCTCATGTCTTGAGTGTCTCCAATATCAGGCTTAAGTGTTCTTTAGTTATGTTGAACTATTTCACAAAACATCTTATTCCGAATTTGTCTCGAAAGTTTTCTACTTAATAGTATAAAACTTTCGGGACATTCAGATTAAGATGTTATATTAATTAGATCATATTAATAAATAGCTCCTGTTTAAAAGATTAAAACAAAATGGCTAAGTTAAGAAGTATTATTCATCCCACACAACTATAAATTGCTATTTTTTTTAAGAAAGTGTTAGATCTGTTAGTACCTAACTTACTATTTGCTTACATCAAATATAATTATTCTCTGGTCATATTCATTAACACTTTGAGTCGGCCATGTTTTCTCAGAAACTTGGTGTTTTGACGCGTTGCAGAGAAGTTGCATTACCTAACTCAGGGCATGAGCTCAACAAAGAAAGGGTGGGCTATGAAAGTTACATTGCTAGGTGACCGCCCAGTCTACCCACCTATAAATTACCCTCCTCATCCATGTAAGGGACTAATCAAATTTTTTGTTGACCCACATTGATGGGTAGTCTAGCCTAAACAGGTAAAAGTCTAAATTTTGTTTGGTCTATTTTGCTTGTGATGAAAGTTGAATGCGCTAATTAAAAAAAAGTATAACCTCAATATATTAATTTCTTGATGAGGCTAGGACAAGCTTGTTCTTGACCATACTGTAGACATTTAATGGAAAAGAAAGTTGTGTTGTGCACAGGTGAAAGAAGATGATAACATGCCCAAGCAAATCTGCCTAAGCTGCCTCAATAGACTGGACTCGAGCTATGAGCTGTACGCTCGGTGTGTGAGTGCCCAAGCCACCATTAAGAGACTACTTGATGCTGCAGATAAGGACATCCCTGCACCTGGGAGCACCCATCTTGACTGGGCACCAAGTAGCAAGGTGAACATCAGGAACTAGGTAGTATGCGGAAGTCAACTTCTTTAGCTAGTACTGATGGAGTTGTACTACAAATAGTGTAGTTGACTCCAATCTGGTAGTTTAAGGCTCAATCTTGACCAGCTGTGTTGGGGGAATTTTTTCCTCCTTCTGGTGGTTACCACTGTGTTTTTATTGTATTGGGTTGTATCACAGAGTTGGCGGCTGTTGCTTGTGTGGTATGCTATGTTGTAAAGGGACAGAAGTTTAGTTTATTAAGCTGTGTCTTGAAGGTTCGCAACAGTGGGCTACAGCTCTCGGGGCCTAGCATCATGAAGATTGGAAGCAGCGTGGTGAAGCTGCAGGACTACCTGATGGGCCCAGGCGATGACGAACCACAGCCCAAAGTGATGCGCCTCCAAGAAAGCCCAGACTTCTCCAAGCTGGTTCAGAGTAGTATACTCCTTGGAGAGGAGGGGTCTGGAGACATGCTGGGAGCCAAACCTGGGACACCAGGAGGCTCTACGATTAGCTTCAACCAGCAGCATCCAGCCAACACCATCTCACAGGTACTTGGTTGGGACAAGGCGATAGAGATACAGCTCAGAATAAAGCCAGCACTCTTTCTTATCTGAGTGACACTGAAGCAAAATTGTTGTGATAAAACACTAATGGATACACATTTGTTTTAACTACAGTGTGATTTTCTTAGGAATCCCATCATTTACAAACTGGAAATGCATGTTGTCACAACGGTGTAAATAAAAATATTACAACTGTATTTATATTCTTAGTTTCTTTAATCAATGATGTAAAGGTAAATAATACAGTAATCCATTAATATTATTTGTTCTGTCTTATGACAGGTCCATTCCTTTTTTCAGTGAACTTAGACCGCCAATGTGTCCTGTCTTCTGCCTCCTCCTTCAGCTCCCAGAATTTTCTTCTTTCCTTTGAGTCATCTAATATTTGAATCCTTCTTCTTCCTAAGCTCCTCATTCCCTCAAACTTTCCTTCTGTGAATTCATGCAGAAGACAGTTCCTTCTAAGGATGTGTCCTGTCCAGTTTGCTTTGTACCAAAGAATTACAACCAAAAATGATTGCTTCTCACCTTTTCTTCTTACCCACTCTTCTTAAGACTTATTCTTTTTTCACCTCATCTTTCCACCTGATCTTTTCAAGTCTTTTCCAGCATCACATTTCACAGATCTCAAAGTTCTTTTTTTTTCATCTACCTAAGTTTCCTTGTTTCTGCTCCACATGCTTCACATGTAGTATTTCATCAGTTTCTTCCTGAGTTTCAAACTCAACTTGCTGGTCAGCAGTAACCTCTTCTTGTTGAAAGCTTCCTTGGCCATGGGGATCCTCTAACTAATTTCTTTAGTGCAGTAGGCATCTTTTGCCAGCATACTTCCTAGGTACTTGAACTGCAATGTTTGCCAACTCCTGGCTTCCAATTTTGATTTTCAGTGGCTCTTAATTTTTTGAAATCACCATCACTTTTTATTTCTCAATGTTGATCTCAATGCCATATCTTCTTCCTATCTCCACCAGTTGTTCCGTCCTTTCTTGCATATTTTCTTTATTTATGGCCAGCAATGCTAGATTATCTGCATATTTTGTGTTGATGACACGTCCTTTTCTGAAAGTGCCACGTTTCTCCAGGGTTTCTCTGACTAGTCACTCTCCATAAAAGTTGAACAAGCTGGGTGCATCCCTTCCTCATTCCTCTTCCAATTTCTATGTTGTTGGTCTCTATATCATTCACCTTCACTCGCTGTCCCAAGTATAGGTTTGCAATCAGCCTTTTGTCCCACCAGTTGATGCCAATATTCTTAAGTATTTCCATCAGTTTCTTCCACTTCACACAATTAAGTATTATTGGAAAGCTTTTGATGACTTTTAGTCAATGTTGGTGGTCACAAGTGAGCTTCCTATAAAAATTAGGATTTAATTTTCGCTGCCACAGAGAGCTTCATCAGGCTCAGAGTGTAAAATCTTGTTCTTGGCTGGTCTGCAATGTTGACTCTACAGCCAAAGAAAAGAAAACTAGCCATTGACAGTAAAATAGTCTTACTACATTTCAAATGTGACTATTAACTAATAATACTGCACAAAATCATGTTACATGTTAATTTTAATGCTCACAACCAACTGGAAATTGCTGGGCTTAGGACGCTTGCTTCTAGCCCTGTGAAATAAGTTTTAAAAATGTGTATACAGGGTCGTTAACTTTATTGTTTGTTTGGATTTTGCACATTTTAAGTGTGTTAATTTAGTTGATTTGTGTGTTTTTTTTCTATGGAATATTAGCATCTTTCGACAATGTATGTGTCTAATGACATGATGGGGGTGCAGTCTTCCCAAGGACTTGGACTGAAGCCTCAAGAGGACCCCCCACACTTCCTAGAGGCAGTTACTATGACCCCTGAGCAGTTCATGGAGATGGGCTCATCTAAAGCCCAGAGCTCACAGCAACTTGCAGGTGGCGCCCAGATCATGGTCACCATACCCCCCTCCAACAGTCTCTTGCGACGGTCGGCTGGTGTGGCCAGCCCTATCTCCAAAAACGATTTACCTGCTACCGTCACAAAATTACAGAATCTGGGATCTTCCAGTAACTTTCAGACATTAACGCCAACTAACTTACAAACGTTAACATCATCAAACTTACAAACTTTGTCATCAAACTTGCAAAATTTGACACCATCAAACTTGCAGAATTTGACACCATCAAACTTGCAGAATTTTACACCATCAAACTTGCAGAATTTGACACCATCAAACTTGCAAAATTTGACACCATCAAACTTACAAAATTTGACACCATCAAACTTGCAGAATTTGACACCATCAAACTTGCAGAATTTGACACCATCAAACTTGCAGAATTTGACACCATTAAACTTGCAAAACTTAGCATCAACAAATTTACAGGCCTTGACTCATCCAAACTTACAAACATTTTCAGCTTCAAACTTGCAATCCTTATCACAGCCAAATTTACAGACATTAACATCATCCAATAATTTGTGTTCTTCAACGAGTTTACAGGCCTTGACACAGGCAAATTTACAGACACTAACATCATCTAATCATTTGACACCTTCAGCAAGTTTACAAGCCTTGACACAGCCAAATTTACAGACATTAACATCATCCAATCATTTGTCTTCTTCAACAAGTTTACAAGCCTTAACACAGCCAAATTTACAGACAATATCATCATCTAATCTCTTGACTCCTTCATCAAACTTACAAGCCTTGACACCAACCTCAAACTTCCAACATCTAAATTCTGTGTCTAACTTTCAGGCCCTCACAAGTGGGTCTAACCTACAAACCTTGGCACCCTCATCAAGACTAACTGTGACGCCAGTGGCGCTGATCACCTCTACACCTTCTTCAACTGATGCTTCTAAGACTTTCCACAATATGATGAGCAGAAAGCCAAAACCCACCGCGACTATAAATGTTGGAGGGGCCCCTCATATTACGTCACTGCTAAGTCTCTCAGATATCTTGGGAACAAGCAGGAGTTCTAGCAGTGTTGGTACCAGCAAACCTCCTGTGCAAGTGGTCATTCCGAACTCCGGAGGATGTCTTCCTGCGAAACCAATAGAATTTGGCACCAATAAACACCTGCCATGGCAGCACAATAGTGGCATAGCAAGTTCCTTGGCAAACAGTGGAACAACCATTTCTCTCCTTGATGACAATGATTCACGTTCCCCCTCACCACTTGCTAACTCCTCGTCACCGAGTAGCCCCCCTTCTGGGGGTTTGGAAATCAATACGCAAAAGACCTCAACACCCATACAGCCCAGAACTATCTGGTCTCAAGGGTCGGCACAGGGGTCTCTAGCCAAACAGAATATAGCATTGTTCACCAAGCGCCCTGTCGGCAAGAAAACGCGAGAAGCTAGAGAGGCTCGCAAGGCCCTTGCCAAGCCTATACAGAAGACCATTGAAGTAGAACTCAGGTGAGTTTCACAGTTATTGCTTTGTTTATGACATTGTGTCGTCATTCTGGCACATTTATAAATAAATTAATATATATTACCAATCAGGGGTGTGCGAAGCTTCATAACTTCACCTTGGCTTCAGAACAAATATCAGCTTCAACTTCACTTTGAAAAAAATTCAGGCCTCGCCAATAACAATATTGACATCTAAAATACTTAATTTATTGCCATTCTTAGCTGTTTATAAATTACAAATTAATATTCATATGAACACATCAGAAGTAAATGAATTATAAATGATGAAAGTAACTTTATTTATTATAATAAAACAAAATCTTACAAACATTTGTGCAATAAAATATTTTCCCTTAAATTTAGTGCATAAATTTTGTTCAGTGTCTGAACTATGTATATTTAATATTGTAAAAAAGCTTTTGTGTAATAATTTGTTTAACCTAGTTTCTTTTGATATAATTCTTTATTTATATTGGTTTTGTATTTGTTGTTGGTTCTTTGGATGTTTCCTACCACTGTTGAGGGTTTCCCTCTGTTTTTGAGAATTGAAGGGTAGGGGAAAGGAAGCTTTTTGTCTTTGGAGAGTATGTAGTGCAGTTCAGCGTAGTAGTCAGTTCATATATGGTGTTTGCCATAATGGGTTAACTAATTGCTGCACAAATCGTCTGCGTTTTGAGTCGGGTGCTACAGGCCCTAAAGTGACCTCTTTTATCAAGAAACCACAACAAAAGTTCAAGATATGCCACTGAGTTAGCCCCTTGTTTCCCATTCCTTCCTAATCCAACCCAGCAACACACAAGGTAGGCCTCCATTGTCGGTGAACCTCAACTTGGACGAGGTAAGCTATTCTTATCGTAATTTAATATCAAATACTATTCACTTTCCTTGCTTTTGTTGGTTGTTTTATTGTTTGTTGGCTGGAACGAACAAAGTTAAACAAATAACCACAATATGATATTGTTTCTAGCATTTAAAAAAAACTATCAAAAAATATTTGACTTTGAAAATATCAGATATCTCATATATTCGATTCGAGTTAACTTCGAATTAAAAAAGTATGCTTCCCATACCCATCTTATCAAGAATTCTTAAGTCAAATCCATTCTTCCCCTTCAATGGTTTGTTGAATTTCACAAATAGTTTAATTTTGAATCCTAAAGAATATTCAAGATGCTATTAATAAATAAAAAATATATTTGTGGATTAAAAAATTTTTAATTTGTAAATTTTGAAAGAATTTTTTTTAGTAATATTGTACATCTTGTTTAGGATTACTTAACACAAAATAATTGAGATCAAACTTAGTCAGCCCCAGACCATTAATATACCATTAACCTGAGTGTGGAAATACTAAAATAATCTCGTGTAAGTGATCGGCAAGGAACCAAACAAATAAACTTCTCATTTTATTTCTTAAACACTCTTCGCACTTCTATCTTCTGATCCCATTTATGTTACACATGATTTTTACATTTTTGGTGATATTCTTTTCTAATATTAAAAAAATATAAAAACAAAACAAAAACCCCACTGCTATATCTCCTAATCTAAATGGCAGAGCCATATCGAGGGAGGGGTGCCCCCCCTGGCACCGAGGTGGAGGGGGTCGCCATCAAGAAGTAGTTTTTTTAATTAATATATGAATTTGAGATCCATTTAAAAGTGTAATTAATGGGGTTTTAGTTAGCTGAAACTAATAAAAGATATACTTAAGGTTATCAGTGAGCCAAGAAGTGTTAAGGCACCTGGCATTTCTGTCATTAGAAAAATATATTGATAAATGTATTAATTATGAAAAATTGATGATTTTTCTACAAAATGTGTAAGTACACAATCATTGAGTTGAGCATATTTTAAAAAAAATTACTTTTACATAATGTTTCATTTGTTCTTAAGTAATTGAGGTAGGAAATTAATTATAGATATAAAGTATTCTTCATCCAAACAATTTACAATGCTTTTTCATTCTTCTACAACCCCTATTGAAGCTCATATAATTAATTACCACAGGCTGTTGAAAAGTGTTACTTATATGTTTTTTTAAATATTAAATCAGGGTAGCCACTCATCAGGAAAATCTGGAAAACTAGGAATTATGCTTGAATTTACAGAACCGGGGAAAATGCTTGAATTTTGTAGGTTGGTGGGAATCTAAAAATCATAATTGCCTTTATTTGTAGGTGTGACCAAAATAAGCTATATGAATTTTCTTAAACTCACTTTTTATGTTGAAATTCCAGAAAAATCACATTACTTGACATTTTTAGTACGAACATGGCTGCCAACATTTCTTGTATAGTGTGAATTTTGACTTTTTATATCTTTAGAATTAAAGTGTTAATTTACATCTATTTTTAAATAATCTTGCCGAATATAAGTGTTCAAGAGCTCCATACACTTTGAAGATTATAACCTATTTATAACTACATGCAGTCCTCACTGGTCAAACATTACTTATTTATTATCCAAAGGTGTAGCTATTAGATGGCACTTGGTTTTATAAAGATTGTTTTTGGGGGGAAAATGACCTATTTTCGAATTTTTACAAATCAAATATTATTGAAATTAATAAATACTCGGTTTGGTTTGTAAATTTCTTAGGTCAATTATCTATATCTGCTTTTAAATTTTTTTTGTAGTTTTAAATTTTCAATATAGGTCAGGTGGGGCAAAATATTTTGTGTTCAAAATGTTCCTTTGGTCATTACAAGAAACCCATTTCGTTTTCCCCCTCATCTGACCTATGCATAACTTTTGGCAGTGGTGTAGAGATTAAAAAAAAAGTTTTTTTGTTAACAGCTTGTTTATTTTTGGTTTTTGACAAAAGTTAATCAGGTACAAATTAAGGTAAATAAAATGCGCTAAAAAAAGTTATATTCTTTTTTTAAGACCCATATTTTTGGAGTAATATCCAAGCAAAGTTGGAAAACTTTTAAAAAAATATTGAAAATTAGTACTTCCACTTGTGAAATACAATTATTTATGTGCTAATTAACAATAAAATAAATGTTGACAAATAAATAAGTAAATTTATTAATAAATAATACATAAAACAATCATTTTTTTATTGTTTAAAATGCATGGAAAATTAAATCTGCTGTTCAGTCATTGGAATGATCAAGAAACATGAATATCACAAAGGCATAGCAGGAGAAAAATGTTTGTGTACTTATTCTGTGTAAATATTTAACTATAAAAGTTTGTAAATTTCAAGACTTATCGAAAAACTTGTCATTGGTCTGTTGTCACTTTTTTGGGGGGGGAGGCAAAACATTCTGGATGCTAGAGGGTAGAGGTGGATGGCTCATTCTGCAAGGTGATTCCTTTATGCTTTGACGAGCTTCGACCCAAGGTTGATGGTTGGGGTTCGACAGTGGGTTCAACATCCACTATTTCACCATTATTCTCCTGTTCGTCATGGTCATCATCTGTTTCGGCTGATTCACTCTCTGAATGAAGCTCTTCTTCGTCCAGATCAAACATAAATATCTCTAGTTGGATATTAGTTAATTTGTAAATGTCATTGGTGTCCTCATTGTCGTTGGTGCAGGATTGACCACAGCTGTTTCCACAGATTGTCAAGCATAGAAGTCCAGCCTTTCTGCAACTGCAGGCTGCTTTGCAACCTTTGGTGCATTTGCGCGAAATCGTATGGAGCAGCGTCTTTCAGGGTGGGAATTGGTGTAAGACCATGTTTGCTTCTTTTCCAACCCTAATCATCCTGAGTTTTCATGTAGCTGTACCACTCTTGATCCTGATGATAGGTTCAAAGGGAATGTTGCTTTACTACTGCTTCGGTTGGTGGTAAGGCTGTAACATTACAAGCAGCCTTGGAAAGCGATTTAACTGCACTGGTGTCTTATGTTTATTTAATTATATTTCTTCACTGCTAATTCCATACAGTGCTTTTATAAATATTTTTCCTGCTGCATCGATGATACTTTGAGATGTATCTGAATCTTTGAAGGCAGTCACGGCTCTTTGCAAGTTCTTGTCTTTATTTAGGAGTATAACAAATTTAATCTTGCCCTGACGGTAACACGCCGAAGTCATATCATATCCACTAAATGCGTGAATGAAGAGAATGTTTACTGCTACTTCATGAGGATAATTGAAGCTTTTTAAATAATATATCACCATTTATATTTTTTATTTACTTTGCTTCATGAAGAGGATGATAGGCACAGATGTAGCCAGGGCTGTAAGTAGGATAAGCAGATCAATATTTTCACCAATTACAATTACAGAAATATTTTTTTGTGATAGATCCAGTGCATTTTTGATGATGAGTGTATCAACATCGTCAGTAGCCTGGTGTGTGATGAACCCAGCATTTTCTGATTTCGCCCATATCATTGAAATCAGCCGATTCTTATTCCTTTCCTATCATTAGCAAGGAATTTCTCCTTTGACTTTGTTGTTATCATTGTTTCATCGAACAGTATGTCAGCAGTCATGTGCCTGTGCAATGGATGAAGGCACTAAGCTTATTTTGTGTTCTTCATTGGAGCATCATCTGGATAACCATCAAAGACAATCACGCTCCTTGGTTTGTAAAATTTTTCAACGAACTGCACCTACTTTAATAAGATGGAGCCAATATTTCTCGATGATGCCATGCAACTCGATGGAGTAAGAATCCACCATCTACTAAGTTAATCGCATTATTGAAGTTGATGGATTCGGTAACAGGAGAAAATAGGAAACTAATTCAAATTGGAAATACTGCTTAAGATCTTTCTCAGATTGCTTACTAATTGCTATTCTCTGAAAATTCAGTGAAGAGTCAACTAGAATGATTTCATCGTGAATATTAACTGATGAGTTTACTGTTTTCAGTGGAATCACTCTCTTCTTTCTCTTAAATTTCACGTCTGCATCGTTTCCACCGACTATATCTGCCAACAATAAAAAATTATTGTTTTATGTATAATTTATTTATAAATTTACTTGGTAATTAACGCATAAATAGTTTTATTTCACGAATGAAAGTACTAATTTTCAACAATTTTTAAATGTTTTCCAACTTTTCCTGGGTATTACTATTAAAATATGGGTCCTACAAAAATAATGAAAAGAACCTTTTTTGTAAGAAATTTGATTTACCCTATTTATACCTGATGCACTTATGTCAAAAAACAAAAAATCAATGATTTGTTAGCAAATAATAGATTTTTTGTACTTTTATGCCACTGCCAAAAGCTATGCATAGGTTGAGGGAGGGGGGTAACAAAATTGGTTTCTCATATTGACCCAAGAAACATTTTAAACCCATAAAATCTTTTGTCGGATTTTCTGTGATATTTGTCTTTTTTTTTTTCCTTTGTAAATAATCATTTTAAGCTTTCAGGATGAGATCAAGATATTACTTTTCTCATCGATATCTTAATGTTTTGAGCTGTGCACATAACTATCTTATTGATTTGAAACTCTTTTTAAAATTGCTATTAATATGTATCTTACTGCCTTGTGACTTCTTTGAAAACTGCCTTGCCTTGCGTCTATTTAAAACCTATACTAATATGTAGTGTCCTAACTCCTAGTGGTAGTGACACGGGCAACAGTATACTGGCCGACAAGGCAGTCTTTATAATAGGGATACTGGTTTGTAGGAACAGTGCAAATGTGCTCAGGGTAATACTGAGCAATGGTTGTACTTGTAGTTTTACTGCCTAAAAATGTGCCAACACCGATCAGTACAGCATCCTTACTGTAAAAAGTGAATACTTTCATGGGTGAAGGTACGATCAAAGTTATTAATCGAGTCTACTTTAATCTAATTACTAATCAAACTGCACTATTTGCTTCGGATGACCAATGATTAGCAGCTTCAGTTAAAACTGAAGGGCCCATCTACTGACAAGCTGATGAGAACATGGACTATTGGAATGGTGGAATGTGAGAGGAGTATTTGGTAAAGAAATTGAACTGTTAGAGGAAACGATCGGAAGAAAAATTAATATTCTGTGTGTATGTGAAACCAAGTGAAAAGGGAACAATGTTTTAATGACTAGTGATGGTAGCCTAGCACTGTGATCAGGTGTGGATGAATGGGTAAGAAGTCAGGGAGTAGGTTTAATCCTAAGCCCAACAGCTAAGCTGTTTGTGAGAAGGCATGAGCTGGTGTAATCTATACTTGCATAAGTACGTATGAAAATAGTCATTCGTAGAATTATGTCGGTTGCTTGTTATGCTCTGGTGAAGGCTGAAGACGAGAATGTTAGAATGGAGCTTGAAATGATCGCACTGAAGTCTTAAATGGTACTCATAGAGAGAATTCTGGGAGATTGTTTGGAAGATATGGTGATGAGTTAGTGAGTCTGTGTTTAGAAAGAGGCTTATTTGTGTTGAACACATGGTTTAAGCACAAAGCTATTCACGTTCATAAATGCCAAAGGGCCGATTTAAGAACAATCACCCGCCTCGGTGGCGTAGTTGGCTAACGCGCTTGTCGTGTTGAGCTCGACTGTTGAGGACGGGGAGATCAAGGTTCGAATCTCAGTCGGATGAACTGGGGGTGGTTTTTCCTAAATGGTTTTCCACTCTCCCTCCACGAAAATGCGGCTTCACTTCCTCTAATTCAACCTTCCCAATTCCTAATCCATTAGAGTAATTAGTACTTAAAAGCGTATAACCCGAACGGGTAGTAAGACGCGGTGCTAAATATTATTATTATTAAGAACGATTGATTGTATTTGTGGTGTATGATGGACTTAAAAATTTAGTAAAGAATATTAGGCGCGTGTATGGACCTAAATGTGGAATAGATCACATCTTAGCAGTTTAATTAGGTTGTAATTTTGTGAGGAAGAAGTGCAAGAGAGTTAAGCAAGTAAGGGTGAAACTGGAAAAGTTGCAGGATAAAAGTTTGAGAGTGCAATATGAAAATTGCTGGGCGAAAAGGTAACTTTATAAAGTCATGGATGGAATGCAAAGTAAGAACATGGATGGAATGTGAAATAAATGCTAATGATATAGAAAGTACTTGAAAAAAAATAAAAGGCTCTAGTTGAGTGTGTGAAAAATGTGTGTGGAGTTGCAACAAAACTTAAACCTAAAACTGAAACTTAAAAATAGATGTATGGTGGAATGAACAGGTGAAAGAAGCTGTTAGAAAAGAAAGAAGCATGCAAACGCACAATTGCTGTGAAGAATGAGACAGAACGTAAGAAATTATGGGACGTATACAAAAAGAAAAGGAAGAAGGCAAAGAAAATAGTGAAGGAGAGTAAAGAGCAAATGAGATTAAAAGTAGTGAGACGAATGCAGAAAGATTTTGATGGAAATAAGCTGTCTGAAGGTGGGTAAAGGAAATGAAACAAGTAGTGTAAGGAAAGACCTATGGCATTCATAATGAACGTAGTGAAATGACCTGGGATTAAAACAGTAAAAGAAAGATATTGAGGAAGTTGTTTGAGCAATCGAATGGTGAAAACATAAAGAAAGTAGCAGAAAATACGGAAAATGCTATGATGAGTGAAATAATTAACAAGGCTGGGGTGTCAAAAGCTATGAAAGAGTTAAAGAATGGCAAAGCCGAGGGTGTTTATATGGAATCACAAGCGAATTGCTTAAATTTGGAGGCTCAATACTACTTTACTACCTGCCAGATTGTGTGAATCATTCAATGAGCTTGATGGAATTTTGAATGTTTCTAATAACTGGAAGAATGCAGTCATTGTTCCTTTGTACAAAGTCAAAGGCATTAAGAGTGAATCCTCGGTCCCGGCACAGATTTATCTGATTATCAAACCCTTCCTTCACCTCTGACAAGACATCTTGTGAATGTGGGGAATGCCAGGCCTCCACCGTGGTTCGGATTCCACGTTAAACTGTATGTCCTTCATTTCATCTCACAATCACCCTACCATTACACATTAGCGCGTAAGTGCGTATAACTTGAACGGGTAGTAAGACGCGGTGCTAATAATAATAATTAAGAGTGAATGTAATAATTATAGGGAAATTAGTTTTTTGGGTATTCCAGGCAAACTTTTTGGATGAGTCTTAATTAAGAGGGTCTGTGAAAAAACTCTGAGCATAGTTTCGAATGTTCGATATAGTTTTACGCCATGTAGAGGTTGCAAGGATCAGATATTTGCATTGCAACTAGTGATTAAGAAATGTATGGCAGTAAGGTAGAAAGTGTATTGTGCATTGGTTGATCTAAAGAAAGCGTATGATCGGGTGAGTAAGAGTATATTATGGAATGTTCTGAGAGAGTATGGTGGGGAAGCAGTGTTAGTAAATGCATTTATTGTGGGGTACGATGGCATTAAAGTGCGCGTTAGCGTGGATGGATCTTCGAGCAATTTGTTTGACATTGAACAGTATGATAGACATGGTTGTGTTATGTCTCCCTGGTTGTTTAATGTATTCATGGATAAGTGTATGAGGGATGCTTGTAGGGATTTTCTTAGTGTACAAATGGACGGTGTGATTGGGTGAGTGCTGTTAGTGCAGATAATGTATTAATCGCTGAGACTGAAAATGACTTGCAGAATGCATTAAATCGTTTGACTTTGGTGACGGACAGAGTTGATCTTCATATAAATTTCTCCAAAACTAAGGTGATAGTTTTTGATAGGACGAATCAGGAAATGCTTGTCAGCTTAGTATAAATGAAAAATTGTTAGAACAAATTAATTATATTTTGTTTATCTGAGCAGAATGTTTTTTAAAAATGGAAGGATCGATGGGGAAATCAACAAATGGGTGAATGTATCTTAAGAGTATTTGGATGTATATAGAGTAGTGCAAAGAATGAGGTAACATTGAAAGAGGGAAAGATGGCATTATATAAAAGTGTGTTAACGCAAACATTGTTTTATGGTTGTGAGGCGTGGGTTTGTCAGGAGAAACATGAGAGCAAGATGAATGCGTTTGAAATGAAATATATAAGAAATGTATTTGTAAAAACTCGTGTGAACAAAGTCAGTAATGAATGGGGGCTCAAGGAGTGCGGTTTTAAAGGGAATCCAATGGGTCAATGTGAAAGAAGCTTTTTAGTTTGGTTTAGGCATGTTGAGAGTTTGAGTGTGGATCGAGTGATGAAGGTAGAGTGTGTTTATTAAAAGGAAGGGGTAGACCATTTAAGACCTGGCTATATGTTGTAGACAAATGTGTGAAAAAGAGAAACATTAATAGTTTAATAATAAAAGAGCATGCATGATTCTGTGTATGGGTGTTGTTGAAGCATAGGGAGTATGTGAGGATAGGGAATTGTGGATAAAGATTAGTGACGATTGATTATGTACCTACCCCCTGGAGTTGTTTTTTGAGCTATAGGCACAGTTTCTTTCCTACCCCGTAAGAGAAAGGTGTGATTCAGTATGTATGTATTAATATGTATCTTATTGCCCATGTGACTTCTTTGAAAACTGTAACTAATATTTATCTTATGACTTGTGAAGCCTTTGAAAACTGCCACTATTATTTATTTAATTGACTTGTGGTGCCTTTGAAAACTACCACTATTATTTGTCTTATTGCCTTGTGGTGCCTTTGAAAACTACCACTATTATTTGTCTTATTGCCTTGTGACTCCTTTCAAAACTAGCACTAATATTTATTTTATTGCCTTGTGACGCCTTTGAAAACTGTCATTATTATTTATCTTATTACCTTGGGACTCCTTTCAAAACTAGCATTAATATGTATCTTATGGCCTTGTGATGCCTTTGAAAACTGCCACTATTATTTGTCTTATTGCCTTGTGACTCCTTTCAAAACTAGCACTAATATTTATTTTATTGCCTTGTGACGCCTTTGAAAACTGTCATTATTATTTATCTTATTACCTTGGGACTCCTTTCAAAACTAGCATTAATATGTATCTTATCGCCTTGTGATGCCTTTGAAAACTGCCACTATTATTTATCCTATTGTCATGTGACTCCTTTGAAAACTACCACTAATATTTATCTTATTGCTTTGTGACTCCTTTGAAAACTACCACCATTATTTATATATTTCCTTGTGACTCCGTTGTAAACTACCACTAATATTTATCTTATTGCTTTGTGACTCCTTTGAAAACTACCATCATTATTTATATATTTCCTTGTGACTCCTTTCAAAACTAGCACTAATATTTATCTTATTGCCTTGTGATGCCTTTGAATCTGCCACTATTATTTATCCTATTGCAATGTGACTCCTTTGAAAACTGTCATCATTATTTATCTTATTGCCTTGTGACGCCTTTGAATCTGCCACTATTATACATACTCTTGAAATGTGACTCCTTTGAAAACTGTCATCATTATTTATCTATTTCCTTGTGACTCCTTTGAAAACTACCACTAAAATGTATCTTATTGCCTTGTGAGTCCTTTGAAAACTACCACTAATACTTATATCACTATACAGTGACTGCTTAAAAACCCACCAGTGACATATATTCTAATTTGCAGCGACTCTGAAGATGACATGAGCAAACACTCGCCTCTTTGTGATTGTGCTCTGTGCAAAGAAAAAAAGAGAAGAGTGACTGTGACAGCAACTTCTACAGAGACTAAGTTGCCAGAGACCGAGCAGTCAACAGAGGGTAAAGAAAAATGCCAGTACTGTGGCGTGTTCTTCGCGGCTCATATCATATTCCACCACCGCAAACTGCACTTCAGAGAGCGCTTCTTCTCGTGCATTGACTGTGGCAAGAACTTCCAAACAGAAACAGGACTCGAGAGCCATAAGTGTCAGGTTGATGAGATACCTGCACCCTCATAGGATCGTCCTCTAAATTCTTAAACACAATTGTAAATTCATCATCATTGGTTTTATTTAGTATTTAGAAAATAATTTTGAAAATCTTTAGTTTACTTGTAAAGTTTTATATTGTCATGAATTCTGGTTTCTTGGATTATGGAAATATCCTCAAAAACTAGCTCACCTGTTTGAACCATAATTATATGTGTTTATATAATTCTTTATTTTATTTTGTATTTTTAAATCTACACATACCTAATTATAGTAATAAAGAAAGTTGAATGGTTTTGCCTATGAAATATTTTTATATTTCCAGAGTAATTGTGCTGTGGGACCAATCCGCTCTGAAACAGCACAACTAGGTTTAACAGGCTTATTTATCATTAAATTTATTGTTTTTTAATATTATTTTTGTTCCTATTTTTACTTATTCTGGCTAAAAAAAAGAGGAAACTATTTGAGAGTTGTTGGCAGTATATCAGTTAAAAAAAAATCTTTTTACTAGTAAACAGGTAAATGTCATGCAATTTTGAAACCTATTTTGGTTGGACACCCTGAAACGATAAAGGGGCCATGAAGGCTAAGCCAGCAATGCATACTGTGAAACAAGTTAAGTGACAAACACCATCAAGACAAAATAAACAGTTTTAAAAAAAACTTCAAATCATGGCACTCGAACTAAGAAACAATTTTCATTTTGCTTCACAGATTAATGTGCATACTGCTTTGTTGGAGATTTGAAACATGAAAAGCATATGTTGTGCACTTAGTTTACTGTCATCTATTAGCACAATTATGATTATAGAATAGTGATGGATTGTATTAATGTTAACTAACCATTCAGACAAAGAATGGATGCTCCACACTTACTCAGGAACATAGCAATACAAAATTGTCTTGAGATACTTGTACTATCAACTTTACAACTATACACTTACCACACACCTTTGATGGCATACTGCATGAGATTTTTTAAATATTCAATTGTTAACGCCATTGATTAGTTATGAAAATAAAAACCCCACACTATTGATTTAAAAAAGCTTAAGATAGAATTTGTTTTCCCTTGTAATTTCAATAAACATTCATTATTTTATTTTTAGCTAAGGGGATCTTCGTATAATTTAGGATAGTGGGAAACTTAAGTGCGGTTTGATATAAAAGAATAAAAGAGTTGCCAATCAAACACCATGCTAAGTTGGTGTGAGGACGTCATAATGATGTATTGCTTCCATCATGTGACTTAAGGATGGAAAAGGGAATACATCAGCATCCTTGGTTACAATTCCGACGTATCTAAGCTTATCCACGCCCTCGATGATGCAACTGACAAGGATACAAGGCAAGGGGACATGAGTATAAAATTTGGATATGGTTAAACTACACACACCACAGATAATTAACACATTTCCATCATCATCCGATGTTGATGAAGGCCAAGGCCATTGATGAGTATGTCTTCAGAAATGATAAACTACCTCTGAAAAACTTAGATTATATCGAGATATTAGTCTTTATTGGCACAAAAGCTGACAAGAGATTACACAAAATGTCACTAAAAGAGTACAAACAGGCATACTTAATTTATGCTAAGAAGAACAAAATATATCAGATTGTAATGTGAATTTTGTCTGTATATAGGTTCTCTAGAAAATGTGGACAGCATAGGCTTCTTTGAGGATTGATTGGTAGCCAGAACCTTAGTCAGGACTGGGTAGTGGCCATACTGTTTACTTTGTACAACCGGGAGTAGAGAGATTACGCCAAGTAATCTTGCTTGTGACAAACACTTTGAAAAGGGATTAATACATTTGTGCATTTTGATGTTAATTATAATTGTTTTGTTCGCCATTTTGTAAGAATGGGACAATAAAAGTTATTGGACTTAATTTGGAGGTATAATATTGACTGTGGTGTGGGTACATATTTTATGGGGAGGCAAGATTGTTCGTTTTTCCCTCCAAACACTAGTTTATATGCAGGATGGTTTACTGTACTTATTACATGTGTTCACTCTTTTCACAATAAACAATAAATTAAGTCTTACTTGCATCACATTATAGTTATTAGGGTGCTTTGCTTCAGCTATTAGCCAAATCATTTATAATCAGTGGCACAAAGAAATCTACTTTGAAAAGGGTGAATAATACAGCAAAGCTATTATTTCTATACTTTTTTCAAATTGAGAATTTTAGGAGCACTTTTAATTTGTAAAACAATATTCTTTGGAATATTAAGTTGTAAACCTTGTCTTGATATCCAACACATCTGCGATCATTCATAATTTTTTCACTCTACTGTCTTTTTTCCTGTCTTATTCTTTCTTAAACCTCACTCTTTCCTTCAATGCCTATGTCTTCTTCTCTTTAGAAAATAAGATTCATTTTCACCACCTACCTTTCAGAGGGCGCTTCTTGTCAGGATGGTAGAGGAAAGGAAAGTTGTATAACAAAATGTATAATAATGTGATGATGGTCATGTCTGGTTAAGAGATTGGTTAGAAGTGACTCGTATCAGCAACCTGTGCTAGAGTAAGTATGGTCAGGGTTGATACCCAAGAGGTTACCTCAACCATGTCGATACACAGTAACCTTCGTACAAGGCTTTTCTATACAAATGTGCTATTAATCTTAACTCTCAAAGTCAGAATCATGTACCCTAAATGAACGAGAGTTTCCCTCACTTTGTAATGAGCGCTTATGATCAAAACTAACAATCATCAATACGAAATATGGCCTCCACCATTAAGAGATTCCACAAGTAAAATTACATTCGAGTTTTTCTTTGGACAAAGATTGTTGTCTTTAACCACCAGGAAGGGGTCTAGAACCCCTCAATTATCTTGTTCCCGAATTATTCAACAGCAATTAGGTCCTCTGGATTGCACTAATTATTGTTTTTACACATGCCGTAATAAGCTTACTGGCACTGAACTAGTTAAACATTTTATGTATGTTGTTTAGAATCTGAGGTGGTTACTCTGAATCGGTGGTCTTCTATCACAATATTTAGATTAGTGAATGACAACAATAGACAAGCCATCAACAAATATCTCTTGAGGTGGTTGGTTACATTACACCTCCTTTTAAAAAGTTTAATAATTACAATAGCATGTCGATCTGTCTATAGGTGGGTCATGTGTCAATGAGAATAATAGAATTACTTGTAACTGCTGTCTCGCTGATTGAGTCACCACTACTAGACACATACTCGGCTTGATTACCTTTAGATAAAACTACAACCCTACCAAAAAAATCAGTATTCCTATGAATCCACCTGGTATGGCCGTACAGTAGCTTAAACATATCATCTAGTTCTTTCAAATTAGTCTCAAAATATAATTTGGAAAGGTAATCTCTCTCGTCAAGGATCACTTATTATAATTCCAAAAATGTCATAGAATTTGATTGGATCTGCCTATAGTTTGAACTGATAACTGATAAAATTGCAATGTGAAAGATTCAAAATACACACAAAAACTTCTTTTAAAGTAACAGAAGAAAAATTCTCTAAATTTATTTGACATAAAAAAGTAGCTTCTAAGATGGATGTCACAGCATACATCCATCCAGAACGGATATTTTTAAATTGGTTGTTCCAAGTTCATTAGTTTCTTTTTACTTACAGAATTGTCCTGTTTGGACAAGAACAAAGCTATTTCACAGCGATAATACCTAAAAACATTAGATCATTCAGACACATTGAAACATTTTGTCCTTTACAATTATTAATATTTAAATAATTTTTAAATACAGTTAAAAAGTATTTCCTGTCCCTAATAATTAATAAAACTTCATTCAAAACATATTATACACGGGTATTAAAATTTAGCACCTGCACAGGTGTACTATAGATTATATATTTTTCAAATACCCCTGTTCTAGTGACTAATGGAATATTTACCAAGACATTTAATTGCTAATGTTCTACCAACAGTGGCTGTAAAATCAAAATTATTAAAACTATTCTCTGATATAATAATCTCTTTTTCTTACTAAATATAACTCCCAAAACACGAAATTGTGATTGATCCACTTGGGATTGAACTAAGGACTCTAATATTACAATAACACGATAAACTATCAAGGTGCTCAGCAGTGCACCAACCAATTTTAAGATAAACACAATTAAACCCAAACAGTACAAGGAACACAATAAAAACTGGAATTGACATTAAAGAAAATTTGAAACTACACAATTACTTGTTCAAAGACCATTCAATAACACAAGACTTTACATCTATTTCTGTTCCCAACCTATGGCCTGGGTCAATTTTTTTATTAGAGTCATATATTTTCACTAATGACTGGCTAAGCCGCAACAACACAGGATAATAGACATTTATTAAAATCATTTAACACTTCATAACACAACAACAATAACAAAAAATGTTTTGGGAAAAATGCCATCAAACGGATATATTAAATTAAACATTGAAAGGAGGATAGAAGGGCAAGGCCAACATACTTAACAGGAAATTGTAGGTCTCAAAGTTCACAATCAAAAAATAACCAAACACATAATTATGTAATATTTGGGGTACATCAGGCCCCTTCTTCAGCAGAAGTGAGTGAAACACGGACTGGACTATGGCAGCATGGCTATGGTTAATCATACTCACTTAGATTTTGTTGTCTCCTGATTAAAAAAAGGTATAGGCTTTGATTCTGCGGTTGCCTGTTCAAACTTGTGTCTTTATTTTTGGTAATTGGATAGAATGTTGTGTTTATATATTTAATTATTAATTAATAAATCGAAAGTTTATTGCCGCACTTAACAGTACGTCACCTATTCCTATCTCTTTCAGGTCCATTCTTAAGTTATCCTCCCATCTGTGTCTAGGTATTCTCAATGGTCTCTTCCTGTTGGGTTTGCGAGTAAATACTCTGAACACGGTTCTAGATCCCCCCATTCACACTGCATGTCCTGCCCATCGTAATGTATGAGACTTGATTGTCCAAAAAAAGTCTTGCAATAATTAGAGGGTATATAACTCATCATTATGTAACCTCCTCCCCCATAGCCTTATCCCTTTTTGGACTAAATACCTTCCTAAGAAATATTCACTAAACAAATTAATTTATTCAGATTCATAACTACTAATAAAATCACTCATTTCTTGAACCTGGTGTCATACAACCAATAATTAATTATTGAAGTCAGATCGAGGTGTTGTGAATTATTTCGGCAAGGCTTAGAAACTATAATCCAAGTAGATGTAGATGAATCCTCTGTCAGTCATCACGTCCGTTGTTGTCACGTAGTGTTGGTTCCCCAATAATGCTTAAGATTAATCTATCTGTATTGTAATACTGATCGTTGTCCAAGACTCTGGCAGATAAGATGTTCATATTATGTAATACAAGTCTGTATCATTCGCTTGCTGTTGAGCTACAGGCTCTTCCAACTTCTTAAGCTTAGGACCCCAGGGATCTAGCAAGGCAAGACTTCTTTCTGCCGACGCCATACATACCATATTTTCAACCAGGTCAGCCATATGTTTCAAAACTATCTTAAATACCATTGAGATACAGTATTGTGTTACAATTAAGTACTATACATTGTATTGATGTAAACATTGTTACAGGCATCTTTCCTCACAACTGGTTTATCAATGCTGACAATACATCTAGCTCTTAAATCAAAATGTCTTTAAGGAGTCCAAGTCAGATTCATATCAGGTCTACAACTGCATGAAACTATGACTAAATTTCTATATGGACGATGTGACGGTGTATGTAGCTTCTACTTAAAAGCTGTATCTTCTAACCTGATAAAATAAAAGTATTAAACCCGCTTCTGTGCCAACCTTCATTAAGGTTATAGCATATTTTATATGCTACAAGGTTTGATTTCTTAATCTATACAAGTATTATTCACAAAATAGAGAACGTTCTACTATATTTAATTCCTAAATTATATCCTGCTTATATTAAAACATGAACTTAACCAATTTACACCTTTGACCCCATTCTACCCGACTCGCCCCTGATCGAAATTGCCCGGAGCCAACACACAACCAGCTTGGATGGGATGAACCCTCCTTAACAAAAATAAGGAACAAACAGGAGGTCCAAATAACAAAAATCAAAAAGGAGATCAAAAGGGGGCAATAGGAGTGAGTGATTGGAATTCTGTGCTTTGAATACCCGAGTTTGAAGATTCTAAACTCAGATCTCGCAACTCACACCAGCTGCGGAAGATGATATGTGGAAGGTTAACCTCATAAAAATCGTTAAAAGGTTTTCCTCTCAGAATTAAAGTAAAAAAAACTAAAGGTTATACAACCTAAGGAATATGGTAAACCAAATCAACTGAATAAAGCATGAAGTGGCTTCAAGTTGATATTTATTTAATAATACATTAATTTCATATGAGAATATAAATAAGAAAAAACTGACTAAGATGATCATTAAAATTTTCCAACAAGCCGGTATTTCAATAATAAGGTAGCAGGCGAAGTTTCAATAAAGGTAATGGCAACTTGTGTATACATATATATAGGGCGCCAGCATTAAAAAATACAATAATCAACTAACTCACGAGCCCCAATGATGTCAAAGTGCATAAGATGCCATGGCCAAGTATGTCCTGAAACCTTATAGTACTTTCACGAAGGATCAAGACCAGCCAACAAGGTTTTACCGTAATCTAGACTTTGCGCTGGTGTGATGTATTTCTTGTTCCCTGAGCGGCTAGAGGAGAAATAGATCATACTTCCCCTTGATCACAGGACTCCCTTGTATTCCCTTTTTTCTTTACCTTCCTCTTCTTGGATTAGAACATTATAAAATAACCGCAGAGTTGCAATTATGGCACTCTTGGCGGCAATAGGAAACTAGACACTACGCTGATAGTGACCTTCATTATAATAATATAAGCTCTAAATTATAATTCTATGAGTCGTGAATAACTTGTGACTGGTAAAGTAATCAGGTAATTGCTACTGTGAATGTGCTGAATGTAAAGAGTTTGTAAAGTTGCTGGTGATTCTATAAAGCCACTGGTTCACTTGGGAAATGTAAAAAAGTCTTTACTTTCTCACATACTCGCCGAACATTTTACAAAATCACCAGCGAGCTTACAAAATTTCCATCGACCACCATTGAATGTTAATAAGTCACATCAAGATTAGGCTAGGTTAGTTTGAATTTATGTTCTATATTTTTATCCACATACACTAGATATTTTATGAAATCACTAATAAATGTAGATAATACAGTTCATGTTTCATACTTTAACCAAACTGAATTGGGAGATTTATAAAATCACTGGTAAATTAGAAAAAATTATATTATTTGTTAAATAAACTATCGCTTTTGGTGATTCTATACATTCACTTGTTATTTTACAAAATAACGAATTCAACACATTCACAGTAACATAATGATAGATGGTTCTTGACTAGTTCAATGTATATGGACATTTATGTAATTAGTGTTAGACCGTCTTTCTTGACCGAAGGAAATGTTAGTACACATATATTTATTTTGAAGAGGTATTTTGTCTTTAAATTAAAAAGGATGGTAAATTATTTCCCATTTACTAGGAATTATACCGAGTCAACGGCATAGTGAGTAATATGCCTATGACATGTAAATACAAAGATTTGTACTTCTCATGGGAAATGTGTTTAGGGAGCTTTGATGCCCCTGGCTTGTTCATTAACTCTAGGATGATTAGACAGAGTAGAAACTTCTCGTAATAAACTATTCTTCACCTGTTGAAGTAATTGTATTATATATATCAATTTCTTATTGATCCCTTTCTGGGATTCTAAAGTGTGTGTGTGTGTGTGTATATATATATATATATATCCATTCCTTATTGATCCCTTTCTGGGATTCTAAAGTGTATATATATATATATATATATTAGGTAATTTTTTGCTATATCACTAAATTTTACTTAGATTTATATAATAAAACTACATATTGATTTAGCCAAGCCTAGTATGTTGGTAATTATTGAACGGGATGATAATATTAAGTTTTTAAACTGTCATTATCCTGTTTCTATGTTACTCAATTGATAAAATGTCGTTTTTACCACCAATAAAAATGGGAGTGCTTCAAGGTCATGATCTTTACTTTAACACCAAAAAATCATGTTTGTTCTTCCACCCTAGCGAACACATCTCCTTAAACTTATGAAACGTCATATAACTATTCATATGGTCTACATAAACATGTTTGAGGTTTGTGTCACCCATTATGAAAAGGATAAGAAGGTTAGCCTTATCTCTCAACAACTGCCTAGATATCGGATAATAAGTTTGACATAGCTAGAAACACACTACAGCCCTATGTTTACCCGTGTTGAAATAGGCATGTATGTTATCTTGATGGTCACAAGCGAAGTCTTCAAAGATGAAAACAGTCTGGATACGCCTAGGTCGGTGGAGATATCTGATGGTGTCAGAATATGGAAAATACTCCATCCCATTCACAAGAGTGGTACTTGGGATAGTACACTGATTTAGAGTAGACACTTTCTTGAATCTTAAACTATTCGGTTCTTCAAGCAGTCTGATTATAGCACTCGTCTTTCCACAATTTGAAGGTCCACATAAGATGCAGATGTTATTTAGTAGCAGTGTACAATGTGTCGGAGGAGTGCCTTACCTACATCTAGATCATTATCGCGCATTGATAATAATAATACCTCTGTTCCACGATCTGCATGAAAAGGAGTACGCGTACAAGCACGAATTTAGGTAAAAAATAATTTTATTTTAGACTAATGGAAGTGGTGGGTGAGGGCTGTGGTGGCGACCATGAGATTTTTATTTTGCATCTTATTGCTAGTTTGTGGGAAAGTAGGGGTGGGCACTGGGCAAGGTGATTGGCAAAAAGGACGTGTGTTAAAAAATATGCCTACCATCGCATGCAAATGTTTGTCCATTCAATATATCTGTGCCCCCCTCCCCTTTTACAACTTCTAAATTCGTGCTTGTATGTGTATATACTGAACAACATTACTACGAGTATTTAAACCTCTTCATTACACATCATAAAGCGGAAAAATATAAAAGACATGAGGATAGTGAATCATTAATAAGGGGGCATTCAAATATTATGTAAGCACATTTTTGGCCATTTTTAACTCCCACCCACACCGCACCCCTTCGTAAGCAAAAATAAGCAAATGATTGACCTCCCGCCCCCCTTTTGCTTACCTAAGATTTGTCATTTTTTTTTTCACAGGAATACCCATTCTTTTTTCCATTCAATTTTACCTATAGCCTGAACAGGTAGTAAGACTCAATGATTAAAAAAAATAAAAATTCGTGCAATTTATAAATTGCTGGTAATTATTAACATAGAGATGTAAATTAATATTGTGAAATAATTGACAGTTAACACTGGTATACAATTAATTTTAATTTAATGAACAGGTAAAATTAAAACAAGTTAGAACAACATGAAAGATTACAATTTTAATGTATTTTAATGTATTTTAATGTATTTTAATTGAACTTATATATATATATAAAGGTATTATTAGTGAATACACGAATATTATGTTTATAAAAAACCACCCTAAGCTCTATTTAATCCTATGAGCAAGGTCCTTGCATCCACATCTCAACACTTTCAATCATTATGTTTCTATTCGGGGGGGTGTGGGTGGGCTAGGTCACTCAAGATTTGCTTACTTCTATGGTCTTATCAACTTCTTCCTTGTTTAGCCACTCAACATCTTCATATCTTCATGGTTGCCTGAAGTCTAAGCGGCTTGCGATCCACCCTCCCTCAAATTTGCCTGTCTTTCTATGTCTTACATCTTGGAGAGCAGGGGGGTAAAGGTAATCTCCACTAGGAGGGCACCCTACGTCGTATTGGGGTCGGGAGAGCACTACCTGGTG